>JAJIBD010004730.1:0-155000 GCA_021461705.1 Cryptotis parvus | reverse complement strand
AACATAGCAGGAAGGAGGGAGAGATTGAGAGCGAAAGGCGAAATGGTGAGAGAAAACCAAGAAACAGAAAAAGAAAAATCAGAAAAACTGGAGCCAGAGGGCGGCCAGAGGAACAAGTCTGCAGCTCCATGCCACGCTGCGGCCCCCCGCTCTCATGTCCGAATGTGGCAGTGGGTGGGCCGGACTGGGCACACGCCGCGGACACAGGGCCTGGCAGCTGTGCCACTGTGTCAGGGCTAGCCTGTCAGCCCCGGGATGGGGATGAGCTGGCTTTTATCTCCTCTGGCTGCGCAGGATTTACAAGCTTTTGAAATGCAGGATTAATAAGAAGAGGCCGGTGTTTTAATCTATAATGGAACAGAAAGTATCATTATTGTTAAATAATGCACAGCCTGTCGTTTATTAAGAATTAATGGTTTATCGAGTGCTCAGGTTGCTGCAGCCGCCTTTGCCCTCCCAGGCCTGGGCCCTTGCTGCTGTCGCAGAGTCCAGGCAGCCAAGACGGGCTGCCAGCGGTGGAGTTTGGAAAGCTCTGGCCCTTGTCCCCTGGCCCAGCTCACTCCTGGTCTTTTCTCTTGCGCGAGGCATGGGCTCCGAGGTCAGTGTGAGGACCTGGAATCCCCTCTATTGCCTCCAGCCTGGACCCATCTCTCCCTCTGTGACAAAACAGCGTGTGTGACAAAAAGCCTCCCGCCTCTTTCTCCAGGACTTCAAAATCCAATTTCCACCTCTCTGAGTCCTGGGAAGGGGTGATAGTAGAGACACACGGGCAGCAGGCAGTCCCGCCATTCTGGGGAGACCTGCTTCCCATGGAGAAGCAGGCACGCTTGTGGAGTGGGGGCCTGCACGTCAGGCGCATTCTCTGGGCCCGCCATGCGGCAGACGAGCTCCATCCCATTCTACACGGGGAAGCCACCAGGCCACACCTCAGCTGGCAGAGCACAAGGTCTGTTTCATTCCAAAGCCTTTTCCATTTCTCACATTTGTGGAGGGGTGGGAGGGCTTGGCCAAACCAGGAGGCATTCAAGGATCACTCCTGGCTCTGCGCTCAGGGATCTCTCCCAGGCTCATGGGTGCCGGGATCTAGCCTGGGACAGCCATGTACAAGGCAGGCGCACTACCCACTGGAGCATCTTTCTGGCCCCTCTACTTCAGACCTTGCCATGTAAGTGGACCTCCTCAGAGACTTGGAGAACCGCTCTAGAGCCCGAGAGTCCTGCATAGGGAGGGGACTGTGACTGCAGCAATGACCCTAGAGCCAGCAAATCCAGCGTCTCCACCTACTGGGAAAACTGACTCAGGAAGGGGTGAGGGCGGTGAGGGCCTATAGACTCGCCCTAGCTCAGCTGCCACCTCGTGCCCACCCCATGCACCCTGGTCTCCTTGCTATACGCAGGGGACCCTCTGTGAGTCAAAGAGCCTGTCCACCCTGAGCTGGACAGGACCTTGGTGTCCTCTCCCGCACTGTGCTGCAGCCGGCTGAGGGTAGGTCTGCTTTGCTGTGTCATTGCTTCCTACGTGGAAGTCAAGCCCCAGCCCACAGCCCCTGGGCCCTTCAGTATTTAGGGACTACCCGACAGGCACTTACTGTGCACTGGGACAGTGGGGAACCACCAAAGCCTTGTCTGCCTGGGTGCCCCGTCTCACCCCTGCAGGGCCAGCCACACCTCTCGGTCCTGCCTGGCCCTCTTGGCCCCCAGCCCCAGCCACTCAATGGCTCATCACACACAGACACAGGCACAGACACACAGACACAGACACACAGGCACAGACACACACACACACACACACACACACACACACATCCCTCTTTCGGCCAGACTCCACGTTGCGGCCCTTGCACTCCCCACTCCCCTGCCCCCAGGTCCCCCTCACCATCTTCATCCAGCTCATTGCTTCCCTCCCCAGCTACAGCCCAAGTCCTTCAACCCTTCCATCCTCTTCTTGCTCTCTAGCCCCCACCCATCTCCACGACCACACTTCTCCCTTCCAGGCTGAGGTTCAGATCCTTCATTGCCACTTTGCACCCTTTTCCTTTGGTTTTGGTGTTTGGATCACTCCGGGTGGGAGCCTTATGTGGGGCAGGAATTGAGTGAGCCTGAGTTAGTACTCTACCCGGTCCTGACCCACCTGCTCTTCCACTTTCCCTTTGGTTTTGCCTTGGGGCAACACGGGATCATGGGGGGGTATTGCTCCTGGCTCTGCACTCAGGAATTACTCCTAACAGGGGGGCGTGGGGGTTGTCTAACTAGTAGGTAAGCGCCCTGCCCGGCTGGACTATGGCCCAGACCCTCCACTTCTCCCCTCTCCCCACCATCAGAGCCTCACCCGTTTCGGGAGGGCTCTGCGGTTCTGACAGCAGAGGCCAGGCTGCTGGGCCCCAGGGGCTGGACTCCAGGCTCCCCAGGAGCACGGTGCCTCAGAGCCAGCTGGTAGAGCCCCGGACTGGCTGGACTGAGCAGCCCCCCCCCCCCCCACGCCCCCCCCCCGTCCCTCCCCGCCTCTCCTCGGGGCGGCCAGCACGCTGGGACCTCGGCCCACAGCCTGCTCCGCACGCAGCTCCTGTTTTATTAACCTGCCTGTCGCTGCTCTCGCCACTGAATAGGGCCTATGGGGGGGCTGGTAAGGGGGCCTAGGGCTTTGCTGGGAATCACCATGGAAACAGCAGCCTCGGCCAATCAGTAGCCCAGCAGCCGCGAGTGCGCCAGGCAGCTCCGACTCCCAAGCCTCACGCAGCCCCAGCGCAGCCCTGCGGGTTGACTCCTGCCTGAGGCCTCGGAGCCCCTTAGGGGCAGGGCTGTGGAGGACCAGCCCCGGAAGGGCCGGCACGGGCCGCGGAGAGGGCCAGCCAGAGGGTGCTGAGGGTTGGCCTAAAGAAGGGAGAGGCTGGGAGGGATCTCAGACCCCTAGGTAGCCCCAAGAGCCGTGGGGAGAGGACCCGTAGGTCCCCCAGCTGCGGTTCTCAGTCCCAGTCAGAGATTCCTCTGCCTCGCTCCTTCAGCACAGGGGTTTTTGGTCTGGTTTGGGGGCCGACTCTGGTTCTAAACTCAGGTCAATCCTGACTGGGTACGGGGACTATATTGGTTACTAGGGATCGAACCCTGGTGGGCTGCCTGCGAGGCAAGTGCTCTACCCACTGTACTTTCTCCTGCCTTATGATTGACATTTGGGGTAGTGCGTTGTATTCGTCCTGGACTCGGGAGACACTTCTCACTACAAACTAGTAGTTTCGCCCCAGCCCACCGCCTTAGTCACGACAACTTAAGACGTCCCAGTTAGCAGTAAACCCCCCAAGACCCAAGTAGCCCTGGGCTGAGGAACCCCAGCTTGCAGGGTCACCCTTTCTGCAACTAACTGTCAGAGGCATTCAGGAGGGCGCAAGAGAAGAGAAACAGTGGGAGGAGCCGGCCAGGGCAGGGTGCCTGGTGGGTGGGAGAAGCCTCTGGAAATAGGGATGTAGGAGAGAACTGCCCACCTGCCTGGCAGAGAGAGACTCAGGGTTGCCAATTCACGCTGCAAGAATTCAATCAAGTCAAGTCAGAGTCTAAACTCCTTCCCCACCCTGAGTCTCCCCCAGCTACTGAAACCTTAGCCTTACTTCTGCCTCTAGACACCCACCTCCTAGAAGCCCTCCAGGACTCTCGCATCAGAATGCTTGGTGTTTCTCTAGGTTTCCTTGCCACTGCATCCAGTGCTGGTACTGCCCAGGCTCACACTAATGACAAAGATGACCTTTATGCAGTCTCTGCCATGCTAGAGGCTCTGTCATGACAGACCTGAGGCACTAGGGTCATGTTTCCCGCAACAGCTCCACCGACTGGAGACCAGAGTGCCAGCTTCTTATCCACAAGGAAACTGAGGCTCGGTTCGGCCTTTTGCCTGAGGTCCCCCAATTCAGAGCTAGGAGGGCGCAAACACAGGCTGCTTGGGAGGCTTAGGGCAAGCTGGTGGCTGCAGTGGCAGGGATTGGGGGTCCCAAAAACATCCTCCAATCTCATTGGGCCTGGATTAGCTGGGCCAACCCCTCCTAAAGGAAATTGCCATTGAGGTCACCCACGGCTGTCCCTTAGGCTCCCAGGATGGCCTGTCCCTCAGTTCCCATGGATGCTGGGCCCTGGCCCCCTAGTGGCCAGCGGGTCACGGTCACCACTGTGGAAGCCAGATCTCCCACTGCCCAGAGGGTACTTTCCCAGGCCTGGCCCAGGCTCCAAGCAACACCCCCAGCCTTGTCCTGGGGAATCTGGGGCTGGAGGCCTGAGGGGTCGTAGTCTAGGCTCAGAGGGCAAACAGGTGTCCCAAGCCTCCCCACCTCACTGAGAAGAGAGAGCCCCCTTCCCTTCAACTCCATTCAGAAGGGAATTTCCATCACAGCCCCCGCAGCTTCCATCACAGCTGCGGCTGAGGGGTTCTGCTAGGAAGCAAGACGTGATTCCACTCTCCTTTGCAGGTTAGGTTTTTGGTCTGGAATCCAGGAGCTGGAGTCCCAGGGGGCCCCCATCAGAAAGTGCCCCCCCCACATGTATACATCACCTCCCCAGGAACCTGCAACGCAGCACCTCAGCTTCCAAGGCCTCTGACAGGCTTCCGTTCCCATGGCAACGCTATCCCGGGGCTGCCCTACCCAGTGCTTCCCTCCGCCTTCCCACCCAGCCCACATCACCTTCATTCACAGAACAAGATCCGCTCAACATCTAGAGTGGACGCTGCCTCCCACCACCCACCCCTCTTACTCCCATTCAGTCCCGACAGAGCAAACAGCTGAGCAAGGGGAATGGGGACAGAGGGAGCTGGGAAAGGACAGAGCCATGACTCAGAGCCCCTAACCCCCACCTGGAGGGACCCCCCCCCCCCACACACACACACACTCTGGCTCAGGCTCCTGTTCTAGCTCTCCTCCTTTCACCGTCCATGTCTCTCCCTCCCAGCAACAGCTCTGAAACACATCAAGGCTCAGCAGAGCCAATGATGGCTCCAGACCACAGTCCAGCCCAGCCTGGCCAAGGCTGCTCCAGTCCCGAACCCTGACCCTGACCCTGACCCTGACCTTGACCTTGACCTTGACCGCCACCTTTCAGAGAAAGGTAGGGGATGTGTCCAGTATGGTGGCATGAGGGGAAGAGCTAGAGGGGTGTCTCAGCCCCCCAATCCTATTTAAATAGAGTGTCTCCCTGGCCGGGAAGGGGGGGCACAGGCTTCGGGGCACTGGGTGGCAGGTATGGTTGGAAAGGCAGGAGGCCAGCTCTGAGCAGGCAGGTCCCATCTCTGCGGGAGCCTGTGGTGAGCGTGGTCAGCACCGCAGTGGCCCAATCAACCAGCCCGAGGTTGGAATGATAATGCCCTAATTTATTCACTGTGTGATACTTGCCTTCTCCAGCCTTGATTTCCTTATCTGGAAAACAGACAGTAATTATCTCTCCGCTAACAGCTCTGTGCCCTCAAGCTCCAGGGGGTTTAGGTGCCTTTACCTCACTTAATCCTCCCAGCCACCCTGCAAATCAAGGTCACGGTCCTGTCTCCCCCTACCTACCAGAGGAAACTGAGGCTCCGAGAGGTTAAGGGAGTCGGCAGATGAGAGGAGGAGAGCTTCTAATCCAGGCAGCCCAAGCTAATTAGTGTGCAAAGTGGGGAGAGATAGGGACAGTAGGGGAGGACACTTGCCTTGCATGTGGCCAGCCTGGGTTCGATCCCCAGAACAAGATAGAGTTCCCTAAGCACCTGAAGGAGTGATCCCGAAGCACAGAGCCAGGAGTAAGTGATAGATTAGTAACCTTTGCTGGCACAGATGGACAGACAGAGACAAGTAAAGGAGAAGGAAGAGGGAAGTTGATTGGGGCACACTCCAGGGTGGACTCTACAGGCCTCGGGTGAGGCTGGGGGTAGAGCCATGTCCTGGGAGAGACCAAATGGGATTCTTAAACTGTCTTGGGCTGAAAAAGGGAACCAAGACTAGTGGAACCCAAGGGGTCAGGATGGCCTGACCCCTTGGATTGAAGGGTTGGCTTAAATATCATCTCTGACCATATTGGGGCACACTTTGGGGAAAGCAAAAAACAGGAAGCCTCCAGGTGAAGTGACTGGAGAGATCACTTGGTGACTTGTTGGACTGGCAGCTGGGTTCACCCCTGCTGGTGTATCGTGTGACCAGCAGGTCTGGGCTAGCTGCCCCCTCCCTGGGATGGGCAGAGGAGGTGTGAGAGGACAACAGTTTTTCCACTTGGGGGCTGCCCTGTAAACCCACCCTTCCAGACCTGCAGCCTCCCAGCTCCGTCAAGGCCCACCCCAACTCCCCACACTTCCATCCAGTTCCCTGCCCTCCACCCCGCTCCAGGCTCGGAACCCCAGGACCTCCCCCTCCTAGCCACACCCTTGACTGAATGTGCGAACAAACAGCATTGTTCCTCACACAATGGACACAAAGAGCTTGGGAATTCACAGAATGGGCCTGGATTCCAGCTTCCTTCCCCCCCAAGCCCCAGAGAGATCTATTGTCTGCAAACTCCACTTTAAATATGCGCTCCTGCTCCAGCTGGGGAGCCACTTAAGGAGCGGGCGAGCCTCCCCACCACTCGCCCTTCCTCCTCCCCGCTGGTTCCCAGCCAGGCAGGGGGGGAGGAGGACGAGCAGGCTCTGAGAGTCCTTGCTCGGGAACCTAGTGAAAAGAATGTGCCTCCACGGCCCCCATTTCATTGCTGCAAGGACTGACTAGATCATTGAGGCTCCTCATCTGCGGGTAGACCCCTAATCCAGGAAACCTGTCACTGAAGACTTTTGTCCCTTTTCTGTCCCATCGACTTACATGTCTCCAAGGACAGCAAACTCACTCCCTAGAAGGCTCCCGCTCCACTCAGGAAAGTTCCCATCACTTGAAGGCCCGCAGCCCACCTGCCCCTGCACCTGTTCTCTCGCCTCTTCTGGCACCACCAACCTCCTGGCTTCCTCCTGGAATGAAACAAATGTTGGGGCCGGAGCAAAGCACAGTGTGTAGGGCGTTTGCCTTTGAAAGCGGTAGACCGGAGTTCAATCCTCAGATCCCATATGCCCGCCCCCCAGCACTGCCATGACTAATTCCTGAGTGCAGAGCCAGGAGTAACCTCTGAGCATTGCCAAGTGTGACCCAAAGAAAAAAAAAGAAAGTGTGACCCCTTCCCACCAGATTAGTCGTCTTGAGTTTTTCCATCCTGCTCCCAGCCTACTCCTAGGGCTCAGAACTGGTAACAGCATCTCTAAGCATTGCATTTATTCAACTATCTGCTAAATCGCCTCTGGGTACCAGGCACTGCGCTAAAAGTCAGGGACAGAGATACAATTCCAGCTATCCCAGGGCTTGTAATTTGGGTGGGGGAGTCAGATGTTAATGTCTGATAAGCACAAGAATTAATACATAATTACCAAGTGAGATAAGGGATCTATCAAAAGAACTTGGTAATGTGAAAACATTTAACAAGGGAAACCCGATTTAGTGTGGAAATAGAGGAGCAGCCCTCCCTAAGCTTTCTGAGATCTAAAGGATAGAGTACTTAGGTGGAGGGGGCCGGGCGATAGCCCAGTGGGTAGGGCGTTTGCCTGGCCGGCGCTCATGCCGCCGCCGGGTCGGCCCGGCTCCCACATGGTCCCCAGCACTGCCAGGAGTAATTCTGAGTGCAGAGCCAGGAGAAACCCTGAGCATTCGGGTGTGACCCAAAAAAAAAAAAAAGAGTACTTAGAAAACAGGTAGGGAACTGCATTCAAAATAGTGGAATTACACCCTGCAAAGGCCCTGAGGCAGGAGAAAGCTAAAGAGGGTGCTCAGCTTGGGGACCAGAGAGGGTGGGGCCTCCTAGGATTGGGACTTGATTCTCAGAGTTTTGTTTTCTTTTATTCTCAGAGTTTTGAAAGAAACAAATGTCTAAGTGAAGCAAGAGCTGACTGAAATTTGCCTCAAAAGGTCACAGATCCTGAGGCCTGCAGAGATAGCTCAGCAGGTAGGGCATTTGCCTTGCATGCAGCCAACTCTGGTTGGGTTCCCTACAACCCATAGAGTTCCCAGAGCCTGCCAGGAGTGATTCCTGCATGGAAAGCCAGGCATAACCCCTGAGCACAAATGGATATGGCCACAAAACAATTTTTTTTTTTTTTTGCTTTTTTGGGTCACACCCGACAATGCTCAGGGGTTACTCCTGGCTCTGCACTCAGGAATTACTCCTGGTGGTGCTTGGGGACTATATGGGATGCCGGGGATCGAACTCAGGTCGGCTGCGTGCAAGGCAAATGCCCTGCTATCGCTCTGGCCCCAAAACAATTTTTTAAGTTACAAATCCATAGCGCCCTGGAGATAGCTCAATGGCTTTGCCTGTGGGGGAGCCCTGGATTTAATCAGGGAACTGGGGTGGGAGGGAAAAATGGGAGGTGGTGAGAGGGAAACTGAAGACATGGAAGTAAGAAATGAATGCTGGTCAAGGAACAGTTGTTGGAACATTGTATGACCCAAACCCAATCATGAACAACTTTGTAACTGTGTGTCTCACTGTGGTTCCATTTATATATATATATATATATATATATATATATATATATATATACATATATATAAATATATATATATATATATAATTTATATATATACATTATGTATATATGTTTATAATATATATATAAACATACATATATAAATATATGTATATGAATTTATATATATAAATATATATAAATGGAACCACAGTGAGACACACAGTTACAAAGTATATATATATACAATATATGTGTATATTTATACATTATATGCATTATGTATATATGTATATAAATATATATACATATATATATAAAAAATATATATATATATATATTTTGCTTTTTGCTTTTTTGGGTCACACCCAGAAATGCTCATAGGTTACCCCTGGCTCTGCACTCAGGAATTACTACTGGCAATGCTTGGGGGACCATATGGGATGATGGGGATTGAACCCGGGTCGGCCACATGCAAGGAAAATGCCCTCCACATCGGACTATCACTCTGGTCCCCATAAATAAGTTTTTAAACATATATTTATTTGATTTTTTTTTTGGGGTCACAACACTCAGTGATGCTCAGGGGGTTACTCCTGGCTCTGCACTCAGGAATTACTCCTGGCTGTGCTCAGGGGACCATGTGGGATGCCGAGGATCGAACTTGGTAGGCCCAAGGTGTGCAAGGCAAATGCCCTGCCCACTTTTTATTTTGCTTAAAAAATAAATAATTTTTTAAAAGAGGAAAAGTAGTTGGGTTTGGGGGATGCATAGGAGTTGGGGTGCTTGCTTTGGACTCAGCTGACCCAGGTTCAATCTCTGGTACTAATTCAAACCCAAGCCCTACCAGGAGTAATCCCTGAGCACTGCTGAGTGTGGCCTAAACAAACAAAAGAAAATAAGTTTTGAATGGGCAGGAATTTCCCCCTCTTTTTGTTGTTAAAGTCATTTATGTCTAGCGGTCACACATATGGTTGTGGTGCTTGCAGGCACATGCTTGGTTGTGATGTACTGTGACAGTAGGGATCGCAGGGCAGTGCTGGGCACTCTGTGACGTGAGGTGCTGCTGGGGCTCATGCCCGGTCTCACCATGCCAGGCTTTGACACTCAGCCGCCTCCCCTGTGCCCCGAAATGGGCAGAGATCGTGTCTGCTTCAGTGAGACCTGCGCTGTCGTCTCTGCCACAGTGCCAGCACACAGTAGGTCCTCAACGAATAACAACCAGTAAATCACTGCATGTACTCCATGATGGGTCCAGCAAGAGAGTACAGGCTTAAGGTGCTTCCTTGCATG
Organism: Cryptotis parvus; assembly: GCA_021461705.1. NCBI lineage: Eukaryota > Metazoa > Chordata > Mammalia > Eulipotyphla > Soricidae > Cryptotis > Cryptotis parvus. Next base: position 145,223 of record JAJIBD010004730.1, on the reverse strand, counting down.
TGCTGATTTCAGTCCAATCCCTGACAAACACCCCTCTCCCCTGCCATGGTTCCCTGAGTTCAGCCAGGAGAGATCCCTGAGCACAGAACTAGGAGTAAGCCCTGAGCTCCACCAAATTTGGCACAAACACCCTCCCTCAAAGGATCAATGCTTACCTACCAACGCGCACCTGGGCCCACTGTCACACAGAGACCCCCATCACTGGCACAGACCACCTCTGAAGGGGCCTCTTAGACAATGCAGAGTCACAGCCCGTGCAGTTCATTGCTCGCTTCAGCTAATCAATACCCAGCCTTCCAGCTGGACGAGAACCTGTGCAAGCATGCACGACTCAGGGCTCAGGTCAGCTGTTGCTTAATCAAAGATGAAGGTGGAATTTTAAGTGCCTGATGGGGGAGCAGTGGGAAGAGAAATTGATCCTGGTGGCCTGATAGCAACAGAACAGCCCCTCACAGGCTTCGTCTACCCACTTCCCACCTTCCCCCCCTCCTCCTGGGACCCTAGTCCACCTCCCAGTGCTCCCAAATGGACTGGGAGCAGAGGAACCAAGTGTTGTGGGGAACCAGAAGATTGGAATTTAGTGGGATTTTAGGGTTTGGGGGAGTTTGACTCATTGGGCAACTCAACAAGCCTGTATAGTTCTTACTGGGTAGCTACTCAGTCCGAGGTATTTCCAAGGGCCTGAGACAACCCAAGGTGCCAAGTATATGCTCTCATTGAGGATATCCCTGGTACCATATGTCTCCCAAGCACCTCCAGTTGTGGCCCAAAAATTAAAAGGAAGACATGGCTTGGGCCTGCCACAATGTTGCATGGAAATGATGCGAGTGGAAACTTTGGGTGCATCTGCTGTGTTCCCAGAGCGCTCATGAGCAGGGGATCAAGGGAGGAATCTGGGTAGGGGGCGCCCAGGATGGCTTATTGCCCAGTGTTTCAATAATGAACATCCATTGGCCACTTCCTGTGTGTTAGACACTTTTACATGAATTTGCTTTGTTTGTTTTTTACTTACTCCTTTATTTATTTGTTTGTTTGCCTTTTGGGTCATACCCAGTGATGCTCAGGGGTTAAGTCTGGCTCTGTACTCAGGAATTACTCCTGGCCCTGCTTGGGGACCATATGGGATGCTGGGGATCAAACCTGAGTCAGCCAGTTGCAAGGCAAATGCCCTCCCTGCTAGATTATCGCTCCACCCCCTGAATTTTCTTTTTATTCCTCACCAGAAGTCTCTGTACCTCTGTGTATGTGATTGCTATTATTAGATTCCCATTTATAGGTGGGAAAACTAAGACTTGGTGGAGTGAAATAACTTACACAATTTTTTTGTTTTGTTTTTGCTTTTTTGGGTCACACCGGCAATGCTCAGGGGTTACTCCTGGCTCTGCACTCAGGAATTACTCCTGGTGGTGCTCAGGGGACCATATGGGATGCTGGGAATTGAACCTGGGTCAACTGTGTGCAAGACAAACACTCTACCCATTGGACTATTGCTTCGCCCACAAATTTTCAACAGGTAGGTTTTCAGTGGCAGAGTAAATTTTCCAGAGCAGAAGGTCCAGAAATTTTGCCCTAAATCACAAGGAATGGCTAGAGCTGCCCTTTGAAGCCACTGTCAAACTTGGGCAGGCTGGTAGACCTTTCTAGAATCAGTATGCAATTTGGGTAAAAACAAGTAGACAATCCCTTTGGATTAAAATAATAATAATAATAATAATAATAATAATTATTGTTATTATTATTAATGACTCACAGATATGGGGCAGAGCTGCTACTGGCTCTGCCTGTGCCCAGCCACTCACGAGGTGCCTGGGAGGGATGACAAGTTTTAGCCCTGGCCCGCCACCCCAGCAGAGCCTCGCAACAAGCCAGACGACCCCCCAACTCCATGAGGGCCTCCATTTTCCACATCTGGACTTTCCCCCTCATCAGAACACCACCCAGCAGACCAGGCTATCACAGCCCGGCTCGCGCTGCTGCAAGCGGCAGCGTGGTTCATCAATAAATGCTGGATTTTGAGATGACTACAAGAGTATGTTACCTGCACGGCAGAGCCTGGCAAGCTACCCGTGTCGTATTTGATATGCCAAATACCAGTAACAATTATTGACCTCATTCCCATGACCTGATGGAATGGTTTGAGGCTCTTTATGTTCCTGGAGCAAGCAGGTGCCCTTGGGCTCAACTTGCATGAGACTATCGCTCCGGCCCCCTTTGTTCTTTTTAAGAGGGGGTTTGGCTGGGGGGTGGGTGGGTGGGGTGGAGAGATAGTACAGTCCGCAGGGTGCTTGCCCAGAAGATGGCCAAGCTGGTTTGAACCCAGATATCCCACATGGTCCCAGAGGGCACAGCAAGGAGTAAGTCCTGAGCACCTCAGGGTGTGGCCAAAAAAAACCCAAACAAAGCAGCTACTACTTTTTTTCTTAGATCTTTAGCATATTAGCTCCAGGTCCATTCTTACTCTAGGTGTGTCTTTCTCTGGTCCCCAAAAGGAACTTTTCTTAAGAGTCACCAGGAAGGCGGAGGCCGGGAGGGTGAAGGATAGACAGGTCTGGTGAATTGGTCTTCTTCTGACCCAGGCTGGAAATGGGGGGCCACTTGGGGACACTCGCTGGGCCAAACTGGTCCTCTGCCCATCTGCATCCCTGCCTCCTGACTCATTTCATTCCAACCAATAGGCTTACAGCATGCAAATTTAATGAATAGGCAAAGAAATGATTGGCTCATTTTCCCTTGATGTAATAATGCCACCATTCAAGTAACTCCTATGTGCCCCACCCCCACCCCAATTCGGGGCATTTCATCATGTTTCTGGCAAGAATTTCCAACTTCTCTATTTTCCCTTTCCTTTCCCCATTCTGAGTTAGCCAATCACTTAAAAATGCCAGACTCATCTACCAAGGGGTGGGATGAGAGGAGGACAAAGAAGCTGGCACCCTTAGGCCCAACCCCCACAGGTCCTCAAGGAGGCACCCAGGACCGCCTGGGCTGTGAGGACCAGCAAATTGCTGTGAGCAGGCCCCCCTGCTTGCTAAGAGATTTTGCTAGAATCCATATCCAAGGGCTTCCTAAAACCAAACCCAGGCATACCGGCTGTTCCTTTCAGCCTCTAATTTAGTAATTCTACTGAGAAAAAAAGAGATTGTGGGGTTTTTTATTTGGTGTGATTTATTCTTTATCATATAAATAATAATAATTTACACAAAGCTCTTCCCCAAACAGAAGAGAATCTGTACATAAAAATAAACAAAAATTAAACTGAGCTGGGCCTGGTGCCCAGAAAACCAGCCAGTTCCAAACACAACCAGGGGAAAAACATCCCTCCGGGTCCTGGGAACTCTAGGGTCTTGGCTGGATTCTGAGCTGACCCTCAGGTCCCGGAAGACACTGCCCCATCCTTCCTCAGTACTGCAAAGGAGGGTGTTGTCCTTAGTAGCCAACATGTGTCAGCCAATCAGCAGCGGACTCTTTGGAATGGTAGGAGGGTGGGACTTGGACCCAGAGGAATTATCAATATTTTAAGCTCCTGGGCAGTGTTGCTTACTGCTAGCTTCCAGAGACTACAAGAGCAACTGTAACTGGGAGATGGGGGATTGGCCAACCCCCAAGTGGGTGGGAAATGCCCACGATTCCATCCTTCTCTGGGAGCTCATTAGAGGCAAGGGCTGGGCAGAATATCCTCTGATCTTCTGTTTCCTTGGAGCTCTGACCCCCCTCCCTGGAGGCCTGTTATTTCTATGGATATTGAAAGATGACAAGCAATCTCCTTAGCCATTGATTCATTTTCCTCAACAGACAGCTTGACTGTTTGTGACTTCTCTCCCCCCCCCCACCTCCCCTTCTCTCTAGAAAAGTCTCTAGCACGGAGACTGCTCTCCACAGCTGGTGTGTACCTTTCTGGGAGGGAGTTCCGTGTAGCTTAGTCTGCAGGCAACCTGCACAAAGGCAGTGGCTTGTTCTGCCTGGGTCTCAAGCTTCACAGTCATTTGCAGTGAGGGATGTGGGAGAGGTGGACAGTGGGGGTGGTGATGTGGAAGATGAAGACTGAGATGAAGGAGAGAAAGGGAAGTGAGACTATGGGAGGCTCCTGCCCCAGTGTCTGGCTTGGACTAAACTGAGAAATGTGAAAATGATGAACAGGGGCCGGAGCGATAGTCCAGCACGCAACTGGCCCATGCCGGCCTGGGTTCGATCCCCAGCATCCCATATGGTCCTCCAAGCACCGCCAGGAGTAATTCCTGAGTTCAGAGCCAGGAGTAACAACCCCTGAGCATCGCGGGTGTGACACAAAAAGCAAAAAAACGATAGATAGATAGATAGATAGATAGATATGGGATAGAGAGATAGATAGATAGATAGATAGATAGATAGATAGATAGATAGATAGATAGATAGATAGATAGATAGATAGATAGATAGATAGATAGATAGATAGATAGATAGATAGATAGATAGATAGATAGATAGATAGATAGATAGATAGATAGATAGATAGATAGATAGATAGATAGATAGATAGATAGATAGATAGATAGATAGATAGATAGATAGATAGATGAATAAACCTCCCCAACTGCAAAAACCCTGCTGCTCAGGTTGCTGCAAATGGGTTAAGGGTATATAACACGTTATAAAGAGAGTGGATCCGAGGTAGAGGTGGGAACATTTTCTCTGCCAAGGGCCATTTGGATATGTATAGTATCATTCACAGACGGTGTGGGCAGTTAATGAAGAATGAATGTATCTATTCCATCAGGTGCCAGGGCCAGGTCATGTGATTTTCTGGGCCGGCTGATCCAGAGTGATCAGTGTGGGAATGTTCTGGAGACTTTAGTTGGGTCTCTCACTTCCTCAGAGTGACTGCGTCCGTCTAAGTCTCTACCGCTTTGTGAGTGAAAAGAGAACCAATTGAAACAATATTCAAAACTTTGAAGTACCCCTGAGCAGGAAGTTCTCCCTGAGTCTCTGGGCCCTGCCCCTCGTGACAGGCAGGCCCAGACAAGACCCTTGGGGCCTGCAGGCCCAGGTGTGCAGCCAGCAGGAAAGTCTGTCACAGGGGCAAACCCAGGGAACCTCTGGACCGCCCTCCTCTCAGAGGTCAAGACAGGGTGAGGAGTGATCTCGGCCATCCCTTGCTCAGAGACCCCTGACATGTGGTGTCGGTATTGGCCATAGAAGCAGCTTTCCCAGACCTGCCTTGGTCCTTCTCTCTTTCCCTGCAGTGGACAGAGGACAGAGATGGAGGTAAAGGCTACTGAGGCAGGAGCTCCCGCTGGGTGGCTTCTTCTTGTCTAGGCCTTGCTGAAAAGGTCTTTGGCAGGTCAGAGTCCAATGTTGGCAGGAACCTGGTGTGGGTTGGCTCTCAGGGCACTGGGAACTCGGCCCTGAAAGTCTGGGGTAGGGAGTTGGCTGGCTGTCATTGTCCAGGAGCTGCCCCTCTCCTGGGAGAGTCAAGACTCTCCCCAGCACCAGCCACTCTCCTCACCCCCTCAACCCAGTGGGTCCAGTCCTGAGCTGCTGCAGACACCAGAGTCTGTCCCAGTTCCCCCATCCCTTTCTCTTCCCTCCCTCTTCCCTCCTTCCTCCCTCTCTCTTTTCTCCTTCCTCCCTTCCCTCCCTCCTTCCTTCCCTCTTTTGTTCCTTCCTTCCCTCCTTCTTCCTTCCTTCTTCCCTCTTTCCTTCCTTGCTTCCTAGCTTCCCTCTTTTGTTCCTTCCTTCCCTCCTTCCTTCCTTCCTTCCTTCCTTCCTTCCTTCCTTCCTTCCTTCCTTCCTTCCTTCCTTCCTTCCTTCCTTCCTTCCCTTCCTTCCTTCCTTCCTTCCTTCCTTCCTTCCTTCCTTCCTTCCCTACCTACCCTTTCCTTCCTTTCCTTTCTTTTCCACACTGGGCAGTGCTCAGGGGCTTACTCCTGGCTCTGCAATCAGGGATGCGGACGATTGAACCTGGTCAGTTGAGTGCAAGGCAAGTGCCTGCTGTACTATCTCCAGCCCCCCAGCTCCATTTTCATTGGGTGGGTTGCTGAGGACCAATCCAGTGGGTCTGCCCTCTACTTCCCCCTAGCACTGCACACTGCAGTTGTACATGGCCTTTGTTTTGTTTGTGTGTTTGTTTGTTTTTGTTTTTCATTTTTTGGGTCACACCTGGCAATGCTCAGGGGTTACTCCTGGCTCCTGGCTCTGCACTCAGGAATTACTCCTGGCAGTGCTCGGGAAACCATATGGGATGCCAGGGATCAAACCTGGGTCGGCCGCATGCAAGGCAAACGCCCTACCCGCTGGAATATCGCTCTGGTCCCCGTACATGGTCTTTGGATGGTGCTTAAAAGTCATAATACAATGAATGGGATAGAGAAACGGTTTAGAGGGTAAAGAGCTCGTCTTGCTTGTTTTAAAAAGGCAACAATCCATGTCTGAGCTCTTTTTATGTTTTTGTGTCACACATAACTGTGCTCAGGGTTCAGTGATCCTGGCTCTGTGTTCAGGGACTGCTCCTGGTGAGACTTGGGGACCCTATGTGGTGCTGGGGATGGAACCCAGGTTGGTAGCATGTAAGACAATGCTTCCCTGCTGCACTCTCTCTGTCTCCATATCTGAGCTCTTGCTACACTCCAGACCATGCGTGTGCTCAGGGTTCCATAGGCCTCTTCTGCCTGAATCCTCCATTCCTGATGAGGAAAGACCTCAGAGATGTTAGGCCACTTTTCCATGGTCACACAACAAGAAAGAAACAGACTGGATTCACAGGCTTTCTCACACTCCTGCCCAATCACCCTAGCACCTTGCGGGTGGACAGGAGCCTCCAGTCCTGCTGGAAACAAGGTGTGCCACAGAGACAGTGGCCCTGGTCAAAGGGGGAGCCACTCTTGGGCCTCACATCTGCCTGTCAACCTGCAACCATGTCCAGGCGCAACCATCCAGGGGTCCCCACAGCAAAGCAGGGGTCAAACCCCAGTTGCCCATCGGTTCAGAGGGCACACCCCACCTTCCCCTAGTGCTTCTCCTGGGTCCCTGCCTCCTCCAGCTTTGGGCTATCTGGATCCCTCTTCCCTGCCCCTTCTCCTTCCTGAGGTTCCATGCCACATTCCGATGCTCCCCAGAACTGTATGGTCAGACTTATCCAATCTGCAAAGCTCCCAGTTTTAGTGTATCACTTGTATCACTTGTCTTCCCGTTCATCATCGATTTGCTCGAGCGGGCACCAGTAACATCTCCATATGTCCTGTCTCATGCAAGTAGAGCCCAAGGGCATCTGCTTGCTCCAGGAACATAAAGAGCCTCAAAGCATTCCATCAGGTCATGGGAATGAGGTCTATAATTATTACTGGTTTTTGGCATATTAAATACAACACGGGTAGCTTGCCAGGCTCTGCTGTGTGGGTGGCATACTCTTGTAGTCACCTCTGATCTCTAGCATTTATTGGTGAACCGCGCGGCTGCATGAGCTGGGCTGTGATCAGGTCTTCTGCTGGGTGGAGAGTTTTAGTGTATGTGCTGCCAAAGCAAGCACGAAGCTTCCCCCACCCCCACCCCCGGTCCCCCTGTTTAGAGGAAAGGGGCACACTTCTGTGCATGTTGCCTGCACTTTCCTACCTACAGGTGTCACCTGGGCTGTGCTGAGGCTCTGGGCATCCAGGGTCAGTGATCAAACCCGGGAACTCACAAAACCTGGCGGTGAGAGAGAGCACTCACATATGCCCCCTTCCTCTCTCTGTTCCTCACTAGCACTTCCATAAATCAAGTGAAGGCCCCCCGCCGCTCTTCCTCTGGCCCCCTCCCACTTCTCCCAGCTCACCCACCAGCTGCACCCTGCAGTTGGGGAAGCGGGTGGACTTGGAGAAGCCAGCTTGGTTTGGAGGCTGGAAAACAGAACTGTAGGAAATGAACAGGCTGAGAAATGTCTGCTGGGCTCTGGTTTGTTTTGTTTTTTCTTCGGCTCCCTCCTCCTCCTCCTCCTCCTCCTCCTCCTCAGGCTCCTCCTCCTCCTCCTCCTCCTCCTCCTCCTCCTCCTCCTCCTCCTCCTCCTCCTCCTCCTCCTCCTCTCCTCCTTCTCCTCCCTCCCCTCCCCCCCCTCCTCCCCCCCCCCCCCCCCCCCCCTCACACCCCACCAGGCAGTGAGGGTGCCTGGGCCTCAGGGCCCCCTGTGTTGGGGAGGGGGGGAGGCGCTGGCAGAAAGGAGCATCTTGCTAGGTGTGTGTGCGCGTGTGCTTCTGTGATTCCGTGTGTGTGTGTGTGTGTGTGTGTGTGTGTGTGTGTGTGTGTGTGTGTGTGGGTGTGTGTGTGTGTGTGTGTTTCGGGGCTGCAGACCTGCCCCTCCTTCCTAGGCAGCTTAGCCTGAACCGCCGGCGGCAGAGACAATCGTGCGGGTGGGGATGCTGTGCGCAGAGCCCGGCGGAGCCTGCGGGCAGGCAGAGAAGCACCACACAAGAAATTGATTCCATTAAAAAGTAATCTTAAATTTAATAAAAGTTATGATTTGATTATAGCCACAGAACCTACAGGCAAGGGGGAAGGGGGTGGATTCTAGTGATGGATAAACAGAAAGAAAAAAAAAACAACACAAGGATGGGGGAGGGAGCGATGCTTAGGTTTGGATGGATGAGAGAATGGTAGACCTGGGGGCGGGGAATGAGACCGCGTCTCTCCCTGCGCGGCAGAAGAAAGCCTGTGGCTGGTTTCCAGAGAGGAAGCTGAGTGAGGAGCCAGTGAGGAGATGGAAGGAGCTCTCTCGAGAGATGGAGCGCTGGCGCAGGCGGAGCCTGGGGCCAGGCTGTGGAGAGAAGATCTGATCTGAGATCGGCCATGGGTGGAGGCATGGTCCTGAGCACCTCACCACGGGGGGTGCGGGGAGGGGGCAGCAAAGAAGCCGGAAACCACAACTAAGCCATTCCCAGAGCGCAGTCCACACTTGGGGGGCTACACTTGGTGGTACTTAGTGCAAATCCTGGCTCAGTGTTTGGGGTACTGTCAGTACCATATGATCACCACATAGTGCCAGGGGTGGAACCCAGGCTCCGGCCTGTGCACTCTCCCCTTTGTGCCATCTCCCTGCTATGGTCCTGGGCTTACATTGCAGCCAGGCCTCTTCCCTAGCAGCCACCAAACTTCTCAGCCCTGTGCTTTTCTCATCTGTGAAATGGGGCTGTGGGACTAGCCCTGGGCCCACAAGGCGCTCAGGGAGCCCAGCATCCTACTCCCGGTGGCCAACAACTTGGAGTCCAGAAAGGGGCAGCGCCTTCGCACTATACCCTGTAGGGGGCGCTGCCTCACACTGCCCTAGTCCAAGTTACTTCCCAGCTCTGGACTATCAGATTCTTTCCTTTTTTGGCAGTGGTGGTGCCCTCCCAGAGGTGCTCAGGCATTCATGCTGTATAAACCCGAGGCTTCCCGCATGCAAAGCCTGTAGCTCCAGCCCTTTGCACCACCTCCTGGAGAGGGCAAATGACCCTCATCTCCAAATGAGGAGCTGGGCCCTCCATGCATTTCTCAGGAGCAGGATGGGGGCATCAGCAGAGCAGGCAGCTGCTCCTTCCAGGGCCCAGATGCATTATGGCCTTAGAGACCAAGGGAAGGACACATTTTCCTGCTTTTTTCTCTCCCACACTCAGCCCAGAATCCAGTGAGGACACAGCCCGGTGCTGGGTCACCCTACCCGCTCCTGTCACATGCAGGATCCCTGCAGGTCCTTCCACTCTTCCAAGCCCCGCTCCAGGCCCAGGGAGCCAGGCCATGGAGGAGAGAAGCAAGCGCCAGTCACTTCTCTGCACCCCCTCCCCCCCCCCCACCACAAGTCCACAAATTGGGAAGCAGGAAATAAAGTCACGTTGAGAGCGGCCTCCAGGGGACACAGAAATCGTTTGGGGATAATGAACCAGTTCTGCTCAGTCATCCCCTCTCCTCCCAGGCTGCTTCCAACCACCTGAAATCACTCTTGACTTCAGCCTCTCAAAGAGCCCTGCTGGTCAGAGACAGGGGCAGCTAGGCTGGAGGGCTACAGCTTCTCCCTCTTACTCATGAGGAAATCGGGGTCAGAGAGGGTAAGCTACTTCTCCCAGATCACACAGCTTGGAGTCCATGGGTCTCCAGCTGGCAAACCTAGTTATGCAGCTCGTGGTTACCAGCCCTGTCCTTCATAGCGATTCCCCCCGCCCAATCTCTCCTCATGTGTTCTCCACACGACTCCTGCCCCCGCTGCAGCACCCCTGGGCTCTTTCAGGAAGGGTGCCCCATCTTGGATTCTCATGCCCCTAGGGGTTTCAAATGGAAGAAACCAGGACAGGGTGAGGGATAGTGAACTTAGAGCACAGCAACCTGCAGCAAGGGGACACTAGGCATTGCTCGGGCGTGCTGGGAGAATGGGCCCATTCTGTTGCTACCCCCAAAGGATGCCCCCTTTGCCTGATTTCCAAATCCCACTAGAAGACAATCCTTCCCAGGAGCTGAGCTGGGTAGCCCCCCTCCCCACTGCCCTGCGGTGCAACCTGCCCTTTCCCGCACATACCAGCGCCCTTCTGCACAATCTTTCTCTCTCACCTGCTGTTGCAGTGGCACTGAGGATCGAACCCTGGGCTCCTGCAGCAATCCAAGAGTTCCAGATCTTTGAGTCGTCCCATTCGACCTGAGGGCTTATCATTCTGTTTCCTGTGCATAGTCTGTGCCCCGCCTGGGATGATACAGCACCCTCTCCCTCGTCTTCCCCTGCCCTGACCTGTGTGCAGCCTAAGGCTGTGCAGAAAGGATCATTCCTGAAAGGTCTACAGGGCCCCCAGCTGGGTGCCAATAGCAGCTCTTTGGTGCCAGAGAGATGACTCAAAGGGCTGGAGACAGGCTTTGCATGTGGGAGGTGCGAGTTCAATGCTTAGCACCACACCGCAACCCTCCAAGTACCATTAGGTGCTGAGTACGGAAGCCAGGAGTAACCCCTGCACTTCACTGGCTATGACCCAACCACCCGTCACCCCCAAAAAAAGAGCAGGTCTTTATGCTGCCCTTGAATTGGCCTCTAACTTCATAAATTGCCCTGTGGCCTTTGGAAAGTGCCATGGTGGAGGTTTGCCATCTACATACAATCATGAGTAAATGCTCGTTCCCAGCCTCTTCCCTCTGTGCTCCCGTCAGAAGGGGCTCAGACAGGGAAAGGGTACTGGCAGGTGCCAGGCCTGGACCGGCAGCCCCACCCACAGAGGGGCATCTGATCCCGTCTGTCAGGAGGCACTGGGGCCCCAGCGTCTCTGTGAAGGGAACAGAAGCACAGAAAGATAAAGTGACTTAACCAAGGTCACACGGGCAGAAGGCAGCTGAGCCGGGATTTGAACTCTGAGGTATCTGACTTGAAAGTGCATGTTCTCTCCTGCTGCCTTTTATCTCTGGCTCGGTCCCAGGAACGGCTCCTTCACAGGAAAAAGGTCTCTGCTCTAACTCAGCAGCAGTTTTCAAAGTGGAAAAAAAAAATTCACTCCTCGAGCCAGCAATGTCTCTCCGAGGACTGGATCCTCGAGAAATACTCAGTCATATGCACCAGTGTATTTGGTGCTCACTCCGCCTCTCCGGGATGTTCTTGTCTGCAACAGAGAAAATTAAAAAAAAAAAAAAAAAAAAAGCAGGGTCTGGAGCCGTAGTACAGCAGGTAGAGTGTTTGCCTTGCAAGCGGCCGACCTGGGTTCGATCCCCGGCATCCCATATGGTCTCACTGAGCACTGCCAGGAGTAATTCCTGAGTGCAGAGCTAGGAGTAACCCCTGAGCACTGCCGGATGTGACCCCCAAAAAAAAGAAAAAAATCAGAAGCAACTTAACTATCCATCAGTGAGGGATTGGATAAGTAAACCAGAAGCTGTAAGAAAGACTGGGCCATGGGCTTGAGAGCTATAATACAACAGGTATATAGATATAGATATAGATATAGATATAGATATAGATATAGATATAGATGTAGATGTAGATGTAGATGTAGATGTAGATGTAGATATAGATATAGATATAGATACAGATATAGATACAGATATAGATAGAGAGAGAGTCACACCTGGCAATGCTCAGGGCTTACTCCTGACTCTGCACTCAGGAATTACTCCTGGTGGTGCTCAGGGGACCATATGGGATGCCAGGGATTGAACCCGGCAAGGCAAGGCAAATGGCCTACCCACTGTGCTATCATTCCTGCCCCCTGAAATTATTTTTATTTTTAAAACTTTTTAATTGGATCACAGAGACAAGTTACAAGGTTGTTCGTGATTGCTTTTCAGTCATTATGATGTTCCAATACTTGGGGCCAGAGCGACAGCCCAGCGGGTAGGGCGTTTGCCTTGCACGCGGCCGACCTGCGCTGACCGGGTTCGATCCCCAACATCTCAGATGGTCCCCTGAGCACCGCCAGAGTAATTCCTGAGTGCAGAGCCAGAGAAATCCCTGAGCATTGCCGGATGTGACCCAAAAAAGCAATAATAATAATAATAATAATAATAATAATAATAATGATAATGTTCCGATACTTATCCCTTCACCAGTATACATTTCCCACCACCAGTGTTCCAAGCTTCCCTCCCATCCCCCTGCCCCACACCACTGCCCCCCCACCTTCACTGTGACAGGCACTTTTCTTCTCTCTCTCTCTCTCTCTCTCTCTCTCTCTCTCTCTCTCTCAATCTTTTATTTTTTGCTTTTTTTTGGTGTCTGTCATGCAAGGCAGACACCCTACCCGCTGGGCTATGGCTCTGGCCCCATCTCTCAATCATTTTAAAAACAAATATATAGGGATAGAGAGATAGTACAGAGGTAGGGCATTTGCCTACACATATGGTCCCCTGAGCTCTGCCAGCACTGATCCCTGAACACTGCTAGGTGTGGCCCACAAAGAACAACAACAACAAACAAACAGATTCCCCAAAAACACAAAAGGACTGATTTAGTGGAGGCCCAAACCCTCCACTAAAATGTAGCCCTGGTTTAGAGCACCTGCCTCGCAAGACTGAACATACACCCCTCAGCTGTGCTCCAGCTCTGTGATTGGCCACGATCCTGTGTGCCCCACTGCAACCAGGGTGCGTGAGCACCAGTCACAAGGCACGGACCCTGCAGAGCATTGTGACTAGGTGTGCAAGCCCCACCGCTACATGGGCAAACTCACAACCAGGTCCACTGGGGGGATGGGAAGGGGCATTGCCTCCATGAGAAGATCAACACAGGGAAGGGAAAAAAAAAGGCAAGGGGAAGGGGGATGGCGCGAAGGACAGACTGTGTGGACTTAGCAGACAAGCTCCAGGCACCAGCAGGAGCAACCCCGAGATTAGAGTCTCCACCAGTTGTGGGCCCAAAGCTAAAAATAGAAAAAATAAATAAAACCAAACCAAGAGAGAGAGGAACTTCCAGGAAGCCGACCCAGACCCTCGACCCGAGACCTTCTATAGGGCGGAGTCCCCCAGAGGGTTCCCATCTGGGGGACAAGGGAAGAGAGTTTCTTATCAGCGTTCTGGGGCAGTGACTTCCTCCATTCCTCCCCCACCTGCCAATTCCCTCAAACCATACAAAATCACAGGGGTTCACTCCTCTGGTCCCTAGGGAGGAGACCTTAGGGCTCCCCCTTTCTGGGATACCTCTTACGATGTGAGGCGTCCCTGCCGTCAGGATGTGCCTGACTCCGACTGTGACTTAGTTCCTCCTTCTGTCTCTCTTGTTTATCACCAAGTTTTACATCCTGTAAATCAGATCAAATCTGGGGACATCCGATAAGAAAGATGGGAGGAAGGTTGAGCGTCTGCGACCAGCAGGGATTGGTTGAGCAGTTTCATTTGTTTTTAAAACCATCTCTCAGAATGAGGCTTACCTCATAAGACCTGCTAGCAGGGACATCCGTTAGAACTGGGTGCTGACTGCCCAGATAAACTCCAACTGACCATGATTTCCGCCCCACCCGTGTACACCCACTTTAAGCAGGCAGGGAGGGGGACTCCCCTGGGCTTTTGTCATGATGCAGAGAAGCAGCCATGTATTCACCGGCCTGGCACTGACCCGCCTGCTGTGTGTGCCTGGCACGCCCGCCCCGGCGTGCCGGCCTGCCCGCCCGCGTGCCTGGCTCACCTTGGGTATTCCTGCACCATTGCAGAAGGAACCATTCAGCGATCCAAATTGTTGACAGTACTCACCTCTTTTTTTTTCTTTTTGTGTCACACCCGGCAATATTCAGGGGTTACTCCTGACTCTGCACTCAGGAATTACTCCTGGTGGTGCTCGGGGACCATATGGGATGCTGGGGATCAAGCCCAGGCTGGTACAGGCTGGCCACGTGCAAGGCAAACGCCCTACCCGCTGGGCTATCACTCCGGCCCCAACAGTCCTCACCTCTTAATCCCAGGTTTCCCAGACTCAATTCACCTCTCTCTCTCTCTCTCTCTCTCTCTCTCTCTCTCTCTCTCTCTCTCTCTCATTCTCTCTCTCTTCCCACCCCTTGCAGAAAATTCTGTTCAAAATGGCTTATGAGAGCCATTAGAGAGATAGTACAGAGGTTAAAATACTTGCCTAGCATATTCAATACTCAGCACCATATATGGTTACCTGAACACCACCAGGGACCACACCTGAGCACAGACCAGAACAGTCCGTCCCTGAGAACTGAAGGGTGTGGCCCTCATCTCCTCTTTCCCCTCTCCCGCTTACCATGGTTTATGATTTTATGCCCCCAGAACTGAGATGCCCAGAAGGACTTCAGGGACTGCTGGATCCAGGCTCTCAAGCACATCTCTGACTCTCAGCTCTGCCCTCTGTCATGTTCTTTTATATTTGCTCCCCAAGCACTTTCAGCAGATTCTGTGCAAATACACCAAGGTGCTAAACCCTGTGGAAACAAAGCGCCCCTTTCTGACATATCGACAGAAGATCCAGGCCTGCCCTTATTGAATCAGCCTGCCTTGAATCAGGGGGCCCAAGGATGGAAGTCATAGTGTGCCGCATCCAGTCCTGCACTTTAAGATCATCAGTCACTTGATCACTTGACATCCCGTTATTCATCGATTTGCTCAAGCGGGCGCCAGTAACATTTCCATTTGACCCTATCACATGCCAGTGTAGCCCAATGGCATCTGCTTGCTTCAGGAATACTAAGTGCCTCAAACCATTTGTTCAGGGTCTTGATGTCCTGTGGGATCCAGTCGGTAACGGCTCTAGTCCAGCGGTCATCTCCAAATCGCATTACATGTCCAGATATCCAGCCCATCTGATTTTCTTTTCTTTTCTTTTTTTTTTTTTTTTTTTTTGCTTTTTGAGTCACACCCGGCAATGCTCAGGGGTTACTCCTGGCTTTTTGCTCAGGAATTATTACTGGCGGTGCTCGGAGGACCATATGGGATGCCGGGATCGAACCCGGGTCAGACGCGTGCAAAATGCCTTACCCGCTGTGCTATTTCTCCAGTCCCACCCATCTGATTTTCATGCCTTGGCAAATGAGACAACGTCCCTGACTGTGGAACAGCGATGGAGGTTGGAACTCTGGATTCTTTCTCTTACTTGAGTGAGGGAGTGATATTCCAAGCATAGCTCTTTAGATTCCTCTTTAGAAGAACCGAATAGCATTCTCATCCTGCTTTCCTAGGGCCCAGGTCTCTGAGGTGTATGTTAATGCAGGGAAAACAGTGGATTTAAAGAGATGTGCCTGGAGCCAGAGGTTCTTCGTCCTTTTAGCTATTTCTTCGATGCTCTTGAAGGCATTCCAAGCTGCACTCTTCCTCCTGAGAAACTCAGGTTTTAGGTCGTTCATCATGTTGACTTCTCGACCTAGGTATACATAACTGCTGCATTCAGAGATGTTTGTTCCATTGAGAGTGAATGGGCCTCTGGAACTAGTTCATTTTTCATGAACATAGTTTTGTTGAGATTCAGCTGTAAACCTATCTTTCCACATTCTCGGTCGAAGTCAGCCAGCATTTATGCCGCTTAGCTAATGTTTGGTGTTATTAGAATGATGTCATCATGGGACCGGAGTGATAGCTCAGCGGGTAGGGCATTTGCCTTGCACGTGGCTGGCCTGTGCCAGCCTGGGTTCAATCCCCAGCATCCCATATGGTCCCCGAGCACCGCCAGGAGTAATTCCTGAGTGCAGAGCCAGGAGAAAACCCTGAGCATTGCCAGGTGTGACCCAACAAAGAAAAAAAAATGATGTCATGAGTGAAGGGGAGGTGGTGTAGTTGCCAACTGTCTATCTTCATTCCCATTCCTTCCCATTCTAATTGTTGCATGATATCAGTTCTTGAGGGTGGTGCTGAAGAGTTTTTGGTGAAATGGTATCACCCTGCCGAACACCTCTTTTGACATCAATGATCACTTCCTTGTAGAATGGTGAGATCCTTTCTAATACAGCTTACGAAGGATCTTGATGAATTTGGTTTGAACACCCTGTTTGGCTAGGGCTTCAATGACTGCTTCAGTCTCCACAGTATCAAAGGCTTTCTTTAAATCAATAAACGTGAGACAGAGAGGCTTTTTTTTTTTGCTTTTTGGGTCACACCTGGCAATGCTCAGGGGTTACTCCTGGTTCTGCACTCAGGAAATACTCCTGGCAGTGCTTGAGGGACCATATGGGATGCCGGGATCCAACCCAGGTCGGCCGCATGCAAGGCAAACTTAAAGAATTCTTTTTTTTTTTTTTTTTTTGGGGGGTCACACCCCCAATGCTCAGGGATTACTCCTGGCTTTTTACTCAGGAATTACTCCTGGTAGTCAGAGCGGCATTTTGAACTCCCTACAAACCTCAATGAGCTTGGTTACTGTGTGGATATGGTCAATTGTGCTGAATCCTTTTCGAAGCCAGCTTGCTCGCATGGTTGTCCTTCATCTAATGTTCTGCCAATCCTGTTCAGGATGACTCGTGTGAACAGCTTGTAGATGATGGACAACAGGCAGATGGGGCGATAGTTGCCAATGTTGTGAATGTCTCCCTTCTTGAACAGTAGAACTGTCCTGCTGGTTTTCCATTGGGAGGGCACCTTGCATTCAGACAGGTAGCGATGTGAAGAGCCAAGCCAGTGTATTGATGAGTACTGACGGCAGATTCTTCAGGTGTTCGTGTCTCACTTTGTCTGGGCCTGGTGCTGTTCCCTTCTTTACCAATGAAATGGCATGTCGGATTTCAGAAGGGAGAACGTTGGGAACGACATATTCATCCTGGAATTTGGTATGTGGTCAGGTGGACGTGGCTATCAAAGAGGTCTGAGTAGAAGTCCTGGATAATCTTCTCCATTGTCTTTCTGGAAGATGTGATCGATCCATCAGGACGTTGGAGGGCAGTTATTTTGGTTTTATAGTTGGCGAAGGACAGTCGGGCATTGCGAATGCTTTTCCTGGCTTCTGCTGCATCAGCCAGTAATTCTGCTCTTCTCTCTTTGAGGTCTTCCTTCATCGCTTCTTTGCACTGCTTTGCGAGCTTAGATGTTAGCATTTGGTGGCCTGAGGCTTGTGCCTTGCCACATTGGCAAATGAGCTCAAGATTTTTTGAAGATAGGCGTCCTTTTGTATCTTTCCCTCTTCGGCATTCTTCACACAATCATGGAGGTGCGAACCAGTCTGTTGAATTCTTCATCGATTTTGTCAATGATGGTATCTTCCCATGTTGCTGCAATGGTGCCAAAGAGTTCCCAGGTGGTGGTCATTCTTGGAGGTCTCTTCTTGAACTTTGCAGCCTATTCTCCCCATTGCATGAAGTAGAATTTTGCATGAAGGAGACGGTTGTCCAATCCTGTTTGGAATTTTGGGACGACTGTGATATCCATCAGGCAAAACTGTCGATTGAATATGATATAGCTGGGCCAGAGCGATAGTCCAGTGGGTAGGGCATTTGTCTTGCACGCGGCCGGCCTGTGCCGGCCCGGTTTGTTTGATCCCTGGCATCCCATATGGTCCCCGAGCACCGCCAGGAGTAATTCCTGAGTGCAGAGTCAGGAGAAACCCCTGAGCATTGCCAGGTGTGACCAAAAAAAAAAAAAAAAAAAAAAGAATATGATGAAGCCATTTTCATTTTGGAATTGTCCACCAGGAGATTCCAATGTCCAACGTTTTGATTTAGCCTTCTGGAACTGTGAGTTCCCATGAATGGTCTTGGTGGACATGATGAACTCAGTCTCTCACCCTGTTCGTTCCATTCTAGGCCACGGGTCCCTATGTGGAGTTCTTTGGCCAATCTTCTCTGTCCTATCTTGGCATTAAAATCACCTACTATGATCTTGTAGAAGGTGTGATCTTTTTTATAGTAAAAAAAAAACTTTTTTCAGTAAGCCAGGTAATTCCAGCCCTTCCCAGACCACACAGACAGCGGTGGGCGCAGAAATGCTTCTCTCGGGAGACTGAGGGGGCTCAGCTGCAGGAGCTAGGCAGGACAGGAGGGCAGCAGGGCAACAAAAACCAATGTGACCCTGACTTGGGGCAGGCCTTTGCTTCATCAGGTCTCACCTCATCATCTTTCATGGCACTCGACTGTGCCGTGCGGCTCTGACTCAGCTCTTAGATGCTCACCATGCAGTTTCTTTTCAGAGCCTCGGACAGGTGAAGGCTGATAAAGAAGTTCCTGGATAAACCAACATCGTGCACCTGGGCATTGAGCATCAGTCAGGCCTGCACAGCTGGGCAGATAATCACCCAGTGGCCCTGGGCCCCCTGAGCCTTCTTGGGAATTTTCCCCCCACTCACAAACTTTTGGTCTTTCTCTATA
Organism: Cryptotis parvus; assembly: GCA_021461705.1. Classification (NCBI taxonomy): domain Eukaryota; kingdom Metazoa; phylum Chordata; class Mammalia; order Eulipotyphla; family Soricidae; genus Cryptotis; species Cryptotis parvus. The sequence goes on along the minus strand of JAJIBD010004730.1, from coordinate 126,543 downwards.
ACCACCTTCTCCTTTCTGCCAGCAGTGGAAACTGTGGTATAGAAACTGCAGGGAGGGAGAAAAAAGGATAAAGATGGGATGGAGCGATGACCAATGGGCTGAGGGTATGCCATGTGTGTGGGAGGCCTGTGTTTGATCCTTGAGAGTCACCTGGTTCCACAGCCCTGCCAGGAGCCACCCCAAACACTGAGGTAGTGAGTAGCCCCTGAGCAGGGTGTGTCCTGCTTCCTCTGAACTCCCCAAAATAAAACATCCAAAAGACAGGGTAAAAGAAAGGAAAAGATAGGAACGGAAAGGAAGTCAAAGAAATAGCCACAGGACTGGATAAAGGGAGGGACGCAGAATTCTCCCATACATTGCCCAGGCTGTGCTAGGTCCAGCCCAGTGGCCCCCTCCCTGCCCACACCCTGCCATGGAAGGGCACGTCACTGCTTCTCGGTGCCAGCAGCCAGCTGGGCTGAGCTCCAAGACCCCACTGCATTGACAGGGTATCATTATCCCCATTCTGAGGGTGCTTCCTTCTCTGGCCTACGCACTGACCTGCACAGGTGCCGCTGGGCTGCCTCCTGCCCAGTGCCAGCCCCCTCCCACTGCTACTGTCTTTCGGACCCTGTCCCCTGCCCATAACCAGTACCCCTGAGTGCTCCAACCCCCTTCTCCTACTCTTGCCTCCCACTGACTCGATTCTCCTTTGTCTGGAAAGTCAAGACCTCTGTTCTCAGATGGGAGGACAAAGGGAGAAAAGGCTAGAGGAGGGTTGGAGATTTAGTATAGTGGGTAGGTGTTGCAGTACACTGCTGCCCAGAGCCTCTGCATCTGGCCTGGAGTTGCTTCCTGCAGGTCACTTTGTAGATAGGACGAGGATAGTTTGAATGTGGTAGTTCATCTGTCCATGTATTCTAACCTGGCTGGTATAAATATTCTCTCATGTTGGGGGCGGAGTGATAGCCCAGCGGGTAGGGCGTTGCCTTGCTGGGCCGTGCCGGCCCAGGTTCGAATCCCGGCATCCCATATGGTCCCCCGAGCACCGCCAGGAGTAATTCCTGAGTGCAGAGCCAGGAGTAACCCCTGAGCGTTGCCGGGTGTGACCCAAAAAAGCAAAAAAAAAAAAAAAAAAAAAAAAATTCTCTCATGCTGCCACAATAATCATGGGACTAGCTAGATCTTACCGGTATATTTGCCTGGCCACCTTGGATCTCTTAAGTAATTAGACCAGAGAGGAATGCTGTTTACCTCCAAGCAAGCAAACATGGCTCTCTGATAACTCAAAGGCAGATAAACTACAGAACAACCATGAAGTAAAGATGAGACTCTTGTGAAGGCTTGGAGAAATATTTAACTGGCTATAGAATATTCTTTGGTACAGATGCATGCCTTTGTACTCTGAGATATAGTTCCTCTCAGAAGCCTCTCTCCACTGCAGGGGCACTTCCAAGGCAGATCTTGGCTGGGCAATATTAACATCTCAAAGGGCCTAGGTGAGGTCCTAGGAGAAATTACCTGAGGGAATTTGACCCTGATGGCTTTCCATTGGAGTGGGAGGTCTGGGTTGTAGGGATATAAAAACCTAGCCTGCTTCCTCTCTCTTCGGCTTTTACCCCTTTCTGCTGGGGCCTCTTCACAGTCTCCTCTCTGCAGGGCCTTAACACGTGGTGGCAGCCATCTTGGCCTACATATGGCCGCAGCCCAGCCAGAAACCCTAAGTTCGAGTTTTTTTCCTATTGCTGATTTGTATGCCAGAACCTGTGTTAAGTAAAGCATTTTGAAACTTCGCCGGATTCTTGTGTCTTTCTCTGTCTGCCCACCGCTGACCCCTGGGACAGAAGGGGATCCCTGACCCTGCTCCCAGATTTTGTGCAGGGCACCCCAGAGTTTCCCCACAGGTAGGGCCTTGCACGTGGCTGACCCAGGTTTGATCCCCTGGCTTCCTATAGGATCCCTCAAACCCCCTCCAGGAGTGTTCCATTAGTGGAAAATGAGGAGTAAGCACTGAGCCTCAGTGTAAGCCTCAGTGTAAGCCTTAGAGTAAGCACTAATCCTGGTGAGGAAAGAGAGAACCCCACACTTGGACTTCACTCACAGTCACACTCTGGACCTACCTACTCTCCCTGGGTCCCTTTGTTTAGTCTTACAACTTTCACCTGGGCTTTAGCCTTTTTTTTTTAATTTTTTGGGTCACACCCGGTGACACTCAGGGGTTACTCCTGGCTCTTCACTCAGGAATTACTCCTGGTGGTGCTCAGGGAACCATATGGGAAGCTGAGGATTGAACCCGGGTTGGCCACATGCAAGGTAAACACCCTATCTGCTGTGCTATCGCTCCCGCCCCCTCATTTTTATTTATTTTTATAGAGGCTAATCCCAGTTGTTCTGGAGATCAAAGTCTCCAACATTTGGACTATCTCCAGGGCCCCTGCCTGAACTCTAAAAGCAGTTAAGAGGACCAGGGTGTGGCACAAAGGGCTAGAGCATGTTCTTTGCATGCCAGAACTCTGGGTTCAATCTCGAGTATTATATAGTCTGATGACCAGTTAGGAATAGCCCTGGGGCTACTGTCTTGCTTGTGCTCCCTCCTCACCCCCATAAAATAGTTGAGAGAGAGAGACAGGGAGAGAGAGACAGAGGCAGAGGCAGAGATAGAAAGAGCTCTAAGATCTGCTTCTATTTCACTGCTTGGACAAGTCTCTTCCTCTGGGCTCTTGTGTCGCTCTGGGCTGAAGGTTGAAGCTAAGGCTACACAGGAATGTAAACTCCAGCAGACTCACCATCGCTTCTAATGCACAGCTCACGGCAGACATCACCAATCGATAACAGCTCTCTCTTCTCACCACACACTTCAGGCAACTGCTACTCATCACTCGGCATGAGCTCGTGACTTGAAACTTCTCTGCTACTCCGGGACCTGTTGGTCTCTAAGGGCCCTTCCAACACCGACAGTCAAAGATTTTTTTTGTCTCCTAGAATCAATATCATGTCCTCCCCTTTCTCGTTTCTCCCTCCAGCTCATTCTTTTGATCATCCCCAGCCCTCCCTCTCTCCCATGTTGCCTGATTTCTAAGTTCTGGCTGCTGAACCTGTGTAAGCCCTCGATGATGTCTGGGTCTCTGAGGTTCTGTTTACTGTCATTCAACTTTGGGCTCTTTGAAAGTTACATTTTCCAGACAGTCACACTTACATGTGTTGGGCGGTTCCGTGACACTGGCCCGGGGAGGGTGGCAGCGAGACAGTGAGAGGACGAGCAGGAGTGATGTGACTGGAGAAGAATTAAGAGATAACAGGAGATAGAAGGATGAGAGTTAAATTTATGCATCAAGGCCATTACTGGCAGAAACGAGGAAGGAGAGAGGCGAGTAGAATTTATCCTGGACCCCCAAGGTCATAGTGGTGAGGGATCAGGTAGGACCTACGAGCAGAGACAAAGAGGACATATAAATTAGGAGCTCAGCTGAAAAACATGAAAGGGACAAAGGGATTCATTGGTGGGGACAGCGCTCATGAATGGCGGTAATGAGAGGGACTTAGGTGTCTGCTTCAGGAGCCTAAAAGCATCCACTAGGTATTGATCAGGAGAGTTTGGTACAGGAAGAGCAGTGCGGGTCAGTGGCCAATTAGGAGGCTGAAAGCAAAGTGCCCCTCCAGGTTGCAGGACATGTCTGTCCCATGCCAACTGCCTGGAGCAGTTTTTAGAATTTCAGGAAACACTGTCAACTTTATCAGAGGGGCATGTACACTTGTGGGAACTGGCCTAGGGCCAATTAGCCAGGAATAGAGTGACCACAAGGAAACCACAAGTCAGGGACAGGTGTGATAGTCCGGGGAAGGCGTTTGCCTTGCACAAGTTCAATCCGGGGTGAGTCCCTGAGTTCAATCCTCAACACTGCATACCAAGCCCTGAGCACTTCAGGAGTGATTCCTGAGCACAGGGCCAGGGGGTAAGGCCACAGCACCCTTCCATCCATAAAAAGAGGAAAACTACATTATCTCCCGGTGTGGATTCAAATCACAGCCATCTACATATGAACTAGGCATCATATAATGAGGACAAGCAGTTTCTAGACCAATGACTAAGGTGCTTGCCTTGCACACTGCTAACCCTGGATCCATCCTGGTTCCACCACACCTACTTCCCAAATCCTGCCAAGAGTGATTCAAGCCAGAGTCAGGAGTAAGCCCTGAGCTTACTCCAAAAGAAAAACAGATAAAGAGAAATAGGAGTGGTCAGAGGGAGAGAACTCAAAAGAGCTTGTTCTTGCTTCACACAAGGAAACTCTGGGTTTAATCCCTGCAGTGCATGGTCCCCTAACCCCTCTGGGGTGAACACACAAGCACAGAGCGAAGTGAATCCTGAATGCCTGTGGGTGTGACCCAAACCCTATCCCATAAAAGAATACAGGGAGCTGGGAGAGCAGAGAATGTGGCTTTAGGGGTAGATGGAACACTTGCCTAGTAGCCTCTATGAGGCTCTGAGCTTAATCAAAACATTCCATGACCCAGGGGCGGAGCGATAGCCCAGCGGTAGGGCATTTGCCTTGCACGCGGCCGGCCTGTGCTGGCCGGGTTCGATCCCCGGCATCCCATATGGTCCCCGAGCACCGCCAGGAGTAGTTCCCTGAGTGCAGAGCCAGGAGTAACCCCCTGAGCCCCGCCAGGTGTGACCCAAAAAGCAAAAAAAAAAAAAAAAAATCAAAAACATTCCATGACCCCAGGGGAAGATTTGTCACTTTATCACTTGTCTTATCGTTGTTCATCGATTTGCTCCAGCAGGCACCAGTAACATCTCTGTACGTCCTGTCACATGCTAGTGCAGCCCAAGGATATTTGCTTGCTTCAGGAACATAAAGAGCCTCAAACTATTCCATCAGGTCATGGGAATGAGGTCTATAATTGTTACTGGTATTTGGCATATCAAATACGACACAGGATAGTTTGCCAGGCTCTGCCATGTGGGTGGGATACTTTTGTAGTCGCCGCCTCGCCTGCATTTATTGATGAACCGGGCTTGTGATCAGCTCTTCTGCTGGGTGGAGTTCTGACAAGAGGGGAGTCAGGATGTGGAAAATGGCAGCCCTTATGGTGTGGGGGTTCCTCTGGCTTCTTGAGAGGCTCTGCTAGGATGGCGGGCCAGGGCTAGAACCCGCCTTCCCTCCCGGGTGCCTCGTGATCATCTGGGCACAGGGAGAGCTGGTAGCAGCTCTGTCCCATGTATGTGAGTCTCTGGATCAGGCATACGTGGCTGGGCTTGAAAAAAGACTGCTGTAGCATGGGACTCTGATGAGCTGGTCTTGTGATCAGCTCTTCTGTTGGGTGGAGCTCTCAGTGGAGCTGGGGAGTCCGGATGTGGAAAAGACAGTGGAAGACTGGTCCAAGAAAATGTAGAAAATAAAAGAAATATAGAAAGTGCCCCCTGCCAGGGTCAGGCTTGTGGTTGATGATAATAACAGGTAATAACTGATAAAGAGTCAAGTTTGCATGTTCCTAGATGCAGAGGAGGGGCCCCTAAATACTCATTGTATAGGTACCAGTTGCTTTCCTGAGCTTTACCTGTGTCAAGGTGGAGTTCGGTGAGGTACACCATTGAATTCACATGTATTTTGTCCGAACCTCTAAATCTGTAGTTCCAAACACTGGCCCGTAGAATGGGATCATTTCTGCTTAAGGAAGAGCTGGACAGCTCCCATGGGACCCCAGAGGAAGGGCAAATTCTTCCCTAGGAGGCCAAAGTCAGGCGTTGGGACCAGAGCCAGTAAGAGTCCGGCAGCAGGCAGGCAAGGTCCCAAGAGACAGATCAGAGCCTGCAGCCTGTCTCTTTCACAATTGCATGGAGGGTGTGACCTGTCCAGACTGCCTGTCCAGCCTGCCAGGACTCCTACCTCAACGAGGAAACAGGAACAGGGTTTGTGCCATTATTGGAGACAGTTGGCTGTGGTGGTCAGGCCTGGTGGACCCAGGCAGGCCACCTGGCTACTTGGAGATTGGTCGCTGAGAAAATGGCCCCCTATCTGTGCCTTGCTGAGGCCGGAACCTGGTGTGGCGGGAGAGAGAAAAAATGGGGTTTTTCCTGCCCCTGTGACTTGTGTCCCTGCGCTTGCCACTCTGTGGAATGGAAGAAACCCAGCTGACCCCAGACTCCTGGCCCTCACCACGCAGTCTTGGCCCACCAGAGCCTCAAGCCAGAATCAAGGCGCCTCCTCAGATGGAGGGTCCCATGGGCCCGAAGTTCAAGTCTGGGCTCTGTCCTTTACCAGGGTGGCTTAGGACTAGAGGCAGTTCTGAGGACAATCTGTGCCTCGGTTTCCTCACCTGGAGTCTGAGTTAGAAAAGCCAGGGCTCCTAAGTGAGGATGCTTTGTGGGCATGTTTATATTTAGCTCAGGTCTAGCACATAGTGAGTGCTGGAAAATCAGCAACTCTTCTTGCCCTAATTAGCTATTACTATTGTTCATGTGGCCCGACAAGCACCGAGAGTGAGCAAGCAGTTACGCAAACTCCAGCCAGGAAGTCCGGAGCGCCGCCGGTTAGGGGTGAATTTTAGTATGTCCATTGTGTGGTCAGGCCACCTGAAGGGAGCAGCCTGGGTCAGCCAGAGAGGCCAGGAGTCCCTATTTCCCTGGGTCTCTCCCACTGGGACAGCTGGAAGACAAAGGATCGCTGGGGAGATCGCCCCTGGTTCCTCACCTCTGTCCTGACCAGGGACAGAGGGACAGAGAAGAGAAGTCTCAGTCATGCCAAAGTGGCCGCCTCAGGGCTAAAAACAATAATACAGTGGGTAGGGCACTTGCCTTGCATGTGGCTGACCTGGGTTCAATTCCCAGCGCCCCCATATACTCCCCTGAGTTCTGCCAAGAGTGATTCCTGAGTGCAGAGCCAGGAATAACCCCCGAGCATCACCAGGTGTGGCCCAAAAACCAAAGCAAACAAAACCCCAAAGTGGCCTCCCTGCCTGTGTCTTGGAAACAACAGCTGGCTTGTGCCCAGACCTGCTGGACTACCTTGGGGTTCAGCCCTAACTGTAAGACAAGGACTGGCCACCCACTTCCCAAGCAACTGCTGAGAAAGGAGGAAGAGTGAAGGGCATATTGCTCATGGTGGCATGTGGGGAGACCAGAAGCAGCCCCCCAGACCCTCTTAGATAGAGCCTCGCTCTGAGCGTGTGCTCCCGAGACCATTCCCCAGCATTGCCTGATTTCCGCTGAGGAACCACTGGTCCTGGAGACTCCCTCAGAGGTGGCCCCGTGTCTGGACTCTTCTGCCCACGGGGCCTTCCTTGGCCCCCGCCTGGCGGATGCCTGCGCAGGGTTGTATATTTCCGGAGTTGCCTACTTGAATCACAGGCTCTTATTTTTTAGAACATTGCAAATGTGAGATTGGGAGGAGAAGCCTGGGGAGCCCACAGCTGGGGGGGGGGTGGGGATGGGGGGTCCTGAATATCGTGATGGTGGGATGGAAGAGAGAGTGAGGTACCGGGGGGATCAGTGTAATAGTGAGAAAGATGAGGTAAGGAGGAGAAGGACCACTCCACGGAGCCCTGAGCAAGGATCAGAGTCTTTACTGAGTCAGGGAGGGTAGGCACGTAGAGGGGGCCGGGTCAAAGGTCAAGTCTGAGGCATGTAGCTGGGTCCCCTGGGAGACTGAGAAGCCTGGGAAAGAGACTAAGAAAGGGGCTCCCCCCCCCCTCCCTGGCGTTTGGGGTGGGAGAGCAGCTTCCTGCTCAGCTAACTGTTCCTCTGTCCCCCTGGGCTGGGGACTCCTTAACCCTTCCAGTGCTGGCCCCACGGAGGGCGCACCCGCATCATCAGGGCCTGGCCCTGGCTGTGTGTGTCGGTGCCAGCTGGGGCTTTTGTGCTGCGTAGTGCCCTAGAGGAGCGGCCAGGCCTCTGCTGCATCTCTCCTCCAGAGCTTTCCTAGAGCAGGGAAATGGGGCGCTTCCGCTGGGCGGGTGGGGCCAGCCCCTTCACTGATGGGGGATTCAGGCAGCAGACGGAGCTGAGCTTCGTTCGGAAGCTGAGGGTGTTGGAAGTCCCCCATCCTGCCATGAATGGGAGGAAACTTGCCTTCAAAGATGGAGACCAGTTTTTTTTGTTTTGTTTTGTTTTCCTTTTTGGGTCACACCCAGAGATCTCAGGGGTTAGGGGTTACTCCTGGCTCTACACTCAGGAATTACTCTTGGCAGTGCTCAGGGGACCTTATGGGATGCTGGGGATTGAACCTGGGTTGGCCACATGCAAGGGAAATATCCTCCCAGCTGGACTATTGCTTCGGTGGGGGGGGTGTGGGGGGGCAGGTTTGTCAGTGAGGCTCTGTGAGTTCTGAGGCTGGGGGGGGGGGGGGGTGGGGGTGGGAGGGTTTCTCTGGCTTTAGGGGCAGCTACTGGGCCGGAGATGGGTGGGGCGCCCTTTTCTGCACCCCTCAGCCCTGCGGCAGGAAACCGAGAGCTGTTCCCTTGGGGTAGCAAGTTAAGTTGGGGATGGAACAACTTTTCTCAACCCTTCTTCATTGTCTTCTTGGAGTTAAAGCTGAAGTTGGAAAGGCCTGGCTGGGATCAGCTCTGATGGCTGCACCTGCTTGAACCACCCCGGTCCACCCCATTCAACTTCATTTATCTGTAATACAGGGCTTAGAAATCAAACCCCTTCCCACATAGGCCTGTTGGGAACAATCCAAAGAGCCTTCGTATACTCGGAGTTTCTGTTTTTGTTTTGGGGCCACGCCTGGCAAATGTTCAGAGCGCATTCCTGGCTCTGTGCTCACAGGAAATTTCTGGTGGTGCTCAAGGCACCATACGTGGTGCTAGTACAGGGGTTTGAATTATGGGCCGACTGCATGGCAGTCAAGGCTAATTGCCTTAACCCCTGTACTATCTCTCCAGCACCAGAAATTATAGTATTTTGTTTGTTTGTTTGTTTTTGAGCTACATCCAGAGCTGCTCAGGGCTTCTGGCTCTGCACTGTCTTGGGACCATTCCCGGCAGGCTCAGGGGAACATAGGAGGTGCAGGGGTGGCCAAGGGCAAAACCAAATGACAGTATTTGTGAGCCTGGGGTCTTTTTATTTGGGGGAGCCCACTGCCAGCAGTGCTCAGGGAACCATGCAGCACCAGGCATGAAACCTGGGGATTCCATAGGCACTGCATGAACTCCAGTGCTTTGAACTACCTCCCTGGCCCCAGCCTGGGGTCTTTCTGCGCTTATGGGAGCTGAAGTAAAGTCTTTTATTTTTGGGGGTGAGTCGTACCTGGCAAGCTCAAGGGTTACTCCTGGCTGTCACTCAGGTACTACTCCTGGCTGCACTCAAGAGACTATATGGGATGCCAGAACTGAACCCGGAACAGCAGTGTGCAAGGCAAACTCCCTCCCAGCTGTACTATAGCTCTGGCCCCCTTAATGTAGTAACTTAAGCCTCAATGCTCTCATCTGCAAGATGGGGATCATGATGTCACCTCAAGAGTGTCGAAGACTAAAACATTAATGTGGGGGCAGGAGTGATAGTCCATCAGAGAGGGCATTTGTCTTGCACGCAGACAACCTGGGTTCAATCTCCGGCATCCCATATGGTCCCCAGAGCGCCACCAGGAGTAATTCCTGAGTGCAGAGCCAGGAGTAACCCCCTGAGCATCGCTGGATGTGACTCCCAAAAAAAAAGCAAAAATAAGTAAGAAAGTAAATAAATAAAACATCAATGGTTTACAGAGTGTCAGGCACATAGCAAAACCCATAGTGGGGAGTTGCCCTTTGGTTCACTTCCCCCATTCATTTTTCAGCTCCCCAACTGTCCAGCCAGGAGGAAGTGGGGGTTAGGGGCCCTCCCTCCATCCCATGCATGCCATCAGAGAGTGCCTCCTCTGACTTTCTCCTTATTCCGTTCAGATAGAAGTGTCTGGCAGAAGGGGCTTTCTCTAAGCCCCTCAGAGGCAAGGCAAGAGTGTGTGTGGCCAAGGAGAGGCCAGAGGCTGAGGGCATATGAGAGAGGGAGATGGTCTCCTGAGCACCCCCCCACCTGCAGCCTGGGATTGAGGCCACTGCGCTCGCCTAGCTGGGGCTCATCAATGTTGGGAGCTGCTTATCAGGTTAGCGGGAGCCGCTGTCTCTGGCTGTCTGTGCACATTACCGGGCCCATCCTTCCTGCTCTCCCGCGCGCCCCTGCCTGCCCCCCAGCTCTGCCTTCGCTAACTAGTTAATTGGATCTTGGCTAACCTGGTTATGGGCCAAGTCAGCCCAGCTCCTCTGTCTCCAGAAGCGGGGTGGGGGCAGGGCGAGAGAGAGAGAGAGAGAGAGAGAGAGAGAGAGAGAGAGAGAGTACATATGAGCCTGGGTGTCTGGGTGCCTTTTGCGCTTGATTCAGCCTCCTAGGATCCCCAGGGAGACTGGATTTGGGTGCCCATGGTAAACCCAGAGCACCCTCAATCTGCTGTAACTGGCTGAGGGCTTGAGCCTCCTGAGTGACATCATGCTATTCTGAGTTCAGCTCAGCCTCTAACACAATCTACACAGTCTGAGGGGCGGGGGAGGAGGGTGGGGAGGTGGGGGGGAAGCTGAGCTTTGACTTCCTGTTCTGTAAATTGTATTATAAAATAATAAAGCCACCACCTCGGGTGATTGCCAAAGATGAAAAGAAGCAGGACCCCATGTCAGGCGCGGCACTTAGTAGGCTCACTGAACGATAAGCAACCGCCACCACTGGCATCACTAGCTACATGGGGCTCCTGTCACTTGCCCCCAATTCCAGAAGGGGTGGGGAGATGAAGGCGGAGAGACTTTCATTCAGTTCTTTGCAGGTGTTTCCTCAGAGGCTCAACTCCAATCTCCTCAATTGTTCCTCATGCAAATGTTATGCTAATGAGCACATCAGCCCCCCTTCCAACCCCCACCCCCCCACCCCCACCCCCGTTCTGGGAAGGTGATGGGAAGGCGGCTGGTCAGCTGCCCCTTCACCACGCCGGAACATGCCCTTCCTCCCCAAAGAGAAGCAAATGCTTGTCCTCTGACAACACCAGTCCCGGGGCAGAGAGAGACCCCGGTGGAGAGAAACAAAGAGAGGCCCCAGTCTTGGTCGGAGACGGACAGCCCCTCATCGCCATAATCATCAACATCAAAACGGTCTTTGGAAACGTCAGATTCCTCCCCGCCTGGTGCAGGCTACTCTGCAATTAGGGAGGCCCAGCCCACCCGGCCCTGGGGAGCTGGGGTGGGGGTGGGGAGGAGGCTGAGTCTGGGAGCTGCGCTGGAAAAAAGACAAGTGGTCTCAGCTTCCAAACTGGGGTCTCTTGGCAGCACCTCGATTCCTGGCTGGAGCGTCAGGTTCACAGGGAAGGGAGGAGACAGTTGAGGATGAAGTCTGCCCCAGGGAGGAGGAGTGATTCTTTTTTTTTTTTGCTTTTTGGGTCACACCCAGCAATGCTCAGGGGTTTCTCCTGGCTCTGCACTCAGAGCTGTGAGTGGCTGTGCTCGGGGGACTATATGGGATGTCAGGGATCGAACCCGGGCCGGCATGGGCGGTTGCGTGCAAGACAAATGCCCTACCCCCGCTGGGCTATCCCCCGGCCCTTTGATCAGTTTTCTTTCTCTTTTTTTTGGAGGGGAGCATTAACTACTTCTGGCAATGTGCTCAGGGGGTTACTCCCTGGCTCTGCACTCAGGAATTACTGGTAGTGCTCAGGGGACCATATGGGATGCCGGGAATCCAATCTGAGTTGGCCGCATGCAAGGAAAATACCCTGCCCACTGTACTCCAATCCCCTTGAGTCCCCTCCAGTCTTTTTTTTTTTTGTTTCTTTCTGGGTCACACCCGTGATGCTCAAGAGTTATTCCTGGTTCTTTGCTCAGGAATTACTCCTGGAGGTGCTGGGGACCATATGGGATGCCGAGGATTGAACCTGGGTCAGCCACGTGCAAGGCAAACGCCCTACCCGCTGTGCTATCGCTCCGGCCCCACCCTTGATCAGTCTTCTTAACCAAGATCATAGTAACACTAAATTCTGTGTACCTTCAAAGGGAAGCTATCTGAGTTTGGGGTCTGTTTACTGAACATGTCACTTCTCTCGGTTCATCTTGGACAATACTTACAGCTGAGCTTCAGTTTCCCGAGGCTGTTCTTTGGCTGGCATGAGGTGGAGAAGGACAAGGTGTGCCAAGAGAACAGGTACATGCAGCAGTGCCTACTGGCTCTCTGGGGAGGCCCGACAGACTCTGGCCAGAGATGTCTCAGTCAGGGTGCCCAGCCAGGGAGCCTCCCTGCCTCCAGCCCTACAGCTCTTTCTCTGCACCCCCTATTCCAGTGCAGCCCAGTTCTAATCAAGCTTCAGTTTCTCCAGGAGACTCTAATTTTGGACAGCCAGATATTTTTGTTTATTTTGGGGAGACACCACCAGCGGTACTCAGGGCTTACTCCTGGCTCTGCACTCAGGAATCAGATTTGAGGGACTCTATGGGACACCAGGAATCGAACCTGGGTCAGTCATGTACAAATCAAGCATGGCTCAGAGGGCTGGAGCTCTGCATGACCCTCCCGCCATGCCAGAATTTGATCCCAGGCCGGCTCCACAAGGTTCCTGAGCACTGACAGGAGCAACCACCAGCACCACACCTGGGCATAGCCCTGGAACACTGTGGGTGTGGGGACCCAAACCAAATTAAATGAACAAATAAACAAATAAATAAATGTGTGTTGAAATGGGAAATTAGGGTGAGGAGGTGTTAAAGAGGTAGTGTGAGAAGATGAGGGAGGGGAGAAAGGGAGGTGGGAGGGAGGGAGGGAGGGAGGAGGGGAATCACAGGGCAGCAGTGACTGTTCTCAGAACTGGCCTGAAGTTTGGATCCCACAGTGGGATGGAAAGATCTGGGGGACCCGTTCAGGACCCCCCTTACAGAACTCAGCTCCTTCCTGTCCTATCACTGGCTCTGCTGTTCCTGCCCCATCAAACTCGACTCCCCCTTGCTCCTTGGCTCCCCTTGGCAACCCGGCTCTGAGGAGGTGCTCCTGGGTGCCATCCAGGGGTGGGGGGCCCCCACAGCAGGAACCTCGCCAAGCCAGGGAGCTTGGCCAGGAAGGAGTCAGCAAGGCAGATGCCGCCCCTCTCCTGCAGCCTTGATTAGAGAAATTGAGATGTTAATAATATTCCGAGATGCAAGGTGCTAATTAAAGTTAATTACTGTTTCCTTGTGAAGTAACCTCGCCTCGTGTTTACCAGGAGCCAGGCTGCCAGCCGCTCCCCGGCTCGCTGCCAATCACGATGCCCGCTGCTCAGTGTCCCCACAGCCCCAGGTGCCCTCGGCTGCCCCAGCCCAGGCGGGCAGGAACCACCATCCGACGTTCCCAGGACCCTGCACATTGGCATGGAACCAGCTAGCCCTGCTGGGAGCGGGGTATGTGGGCATACACAGTGGGCATGCCGGGAAGGGGTGGCAGGGACAGGAAGAGATGCCACAGGGGCTGGCACCTCCGCCCCCAGCCCCTGCAGTGTTCCCAGCTGTGGTCTTTCCTTGACTTTCCAGCCTGGGTCCTGGGGCGGTTACTTAACCTTTCAGAATCTGTTTTCTTATATGTAAACAGGGTTAATAACTCCTGCCTTGTAGAGTTGTCGCGAGGATCAAATAAGACACTCCCTGTAAAATGCTCACTGCAATCACATAAGCTGGATTTAATAAGATCTCAATTAAGGTTAACTGTGATTATTGTTGTCTTTGTTAATAACCAGCTCCCTTGCCAGGCTCTCACCTGTGTGGTCTGGCTCACGGGACCCGGGTGCTGTGCCGTCCTCACCGTTCTCCGAACACCCTAGGCACAGGCACGCACAGCCCCAGACAAGGCCTATGTCTCCCAGTGCTGCAAAACTGAGCCTCAACACAGCCCACACAGCCCCTCTTCTCCTGCCCTGCCCGCTGCCTCACCCAGGGAAGAAAGGAAGAGGGAGAGGGAAGGAGAGAGAGAGAGAGAGAGAGAGAGAGAGAGAGAGAGAGAGAGAGAGAGAGAGAGAGAGAGAGAGAGAGAGAGAAAGAGCATGCACACAGGCGCTTGGGGGAGATGCCACCCTCTTGGGATCCTAGTCAGGTTGCCATGGCAACCACTGCAGGTGTGCACCTCAATCTCCTCCCCCCCACATACACACACAGTCATGGCCAGTTCTGGGGGATACACTGTTGCTCTGTTGGGCTCTCCCCTCTTCTCCCAGCCTCCCCTGCTGTATCTTGCCTGCCTTCCCTGGGCTCCAGGAAGAACCAAGGCAGAATGCTGGGAAAGACTGAGTCCTTCCAGGGAGCTTCCTGGGAGAAGGAGAAGGCTGAGAGCTCAGGAGCTGCTATTGCTGTCACCTTTGATTTGGGAGAATGGAGGCTTGTAAAGGCCTCCCTGTGGAGATGGGGTCATCAAAAGGATATGGACCCCTAAACCCTGCTCTGTGAGCACCTCCTCCAGTGCCCTCCCCTCTCCCCCTTTCTCTGAGGGCAGCAGAACCAGCCCAGCCTGGGTCATTTCCTGTTTATGGCTTAGAAGGGCAAGGAGGGGACCCAAGGCTGGGCAGCTGGCCCAGATGTGGGGAGTGAGAGTGGGTAAAGATATAAATGGTCTCAGCAAACTCTGGGAAATGCCAGGGCTCAGCTGTTTCTGGGGGAGGGGGCAGGGTTCTTCAGACTACCCCCGGCCCAGCCCCGTACTCAAATGCCAAGCTCCTTGTGAGACTGACCCTGTTCTTCCTTGGTTCTCCCTTCTAAGTTTTGCTTCCTCTTGCCCAAGTTCTTGCCTCTATCTGGAGGGGAGGGAAGCATGGATCCTATCCTCCCAAAACCTATACCTGTGTGGTTTGGTTTTGGGGCACACTCTGAGGTGCTGGGGATACTCCCTGGCTCAGTGCTGGGGTGGGGGACAGGATCTGGGCCTCCCACAGACCACCACGAGCTCGGGGGTTGAGTTCTGTCTCTGACTGAAACTTTGCTCCAGCTCTCTCCAGCCCTCTTCCCCATTCCCTCTCCCCGCACTTTCTCCACCAAAGTCCAGCCCCTTGACCCACTCTCCCTCTGTCCCCCTTCTCTCTAGAGTTCAGGCAGATTTCCTCCCATTCATTCATTAATCAAACATTTCTGAATGGCGTCTAAACAAATCTCTTGTCTCCTGCAAGCTTTTGTTCTGGAGGAAAGAGACACAAACTGCACAGGTAAACAAATGAAATCATGATCGGGTGGGGTGGGCAAGAAATGATAAGGGAAATTTCTAATCCCATTCTGAGAAACTGAGTCAGGGAAGGGGCACGGGGAGCAGCCACAGGGGCCTCCCGGAGGCAGCCAGGCCTGGCTTGAGTCCCTACTCCCAGAGGCACCACCTCATCCACCAACCCTCCAGACAGGGGAGCGGTGGCTCAAAGAGCTGGGCCACACTTGACTTTTTTGTAAAGTGGGTAAGAGAGCCACTTTTTGTTTTGTTTGGGGGCCACACTTAGCTGTTCTCAGGGGCATACTCCTGGCTCCCTGCTCAGGAGTCACTCCTGGAGGGGTTGGGGGGAACACATGGGGAACCTAGGATCAAGCCCAGGTTTGCAGTCTGGAGCAGTAAGTACCGAGGGAAAGGTACGTGCCTTGCACACGGCTGATCGGATTTCAATCCCTGGCATCCCATACTGTTCCCCCCACCAAAAGCACGGTGGTCTGGGAATGGTCACACAGAGCCGGGAGTAAGCCCTGAATAGCACTGGGTGTGGCCCCCAAACTAACGAAAGAGCAAGCCTGGTTTGCTGCCTGCAAGGCCAGCTCTTCTTTCCCTGTACCCTCTCTAGAGGGCATGCTTTGCACAGGGCAGGCCCCGGGCTCGGTCTCTGGCATTTCAGAGTCCCCCAGCAAACCAGGGAGCAATTCCCAAGCACAGTCAGGAGCAGCAGCCCTTGAGCAGTGTCCCCCCCAAACAAACCAGACAGAACCCGTGACAGGGAAAATCAGACCACCTTCTTCCTTCATCCCTCATGGCTCCCAACCTACCTGCTGGGCTCCCTGATAATGCTGAAGCCAACCCCAAGGAAAACTGAATGCGTGGGCAAGGAAAAAAAAATGTGACTGTGTCAAAATGCAGCCTCAAACCTGAACAAACCAGCATGGCTATAAAGATGAAATACATATGTGCTGAGCGTGATTTGGAGGGCTGACAACCGGCAGAGGGTTCTTGGGCATTGTTTTGTGGATGCAGCACTCTGAGGATTAGAATGCATGCAGAGGGCATAGGGTATGTGGAATGGCTCCTAGCCACGTGGAGTCACAAACACAAGCCATGCAATCACAGACACACACAGCTCAGGGACTTTGCCCTTCCCGGAGCTGCAGCCCATGAAATATTTAGGTTTCTGGGCTCTGCTCATTCCTTCCCTGTCCCCCCTCTCACCTTCCATCATCATTTTTTTTTTTTTTTTGGTTTGGGCACCCCGAATGCTCAGGGGTTCCTCCTGGCCGCACTCGGAATCCTCCTGGCGGTGCTCGGGGGACCATATGGATGCCGGGTCGACCCGGGCCGGCTGGGCCGGCCGCTGCAAGGCAACGCCCTCCCGCTAGGCTATCCTCCGCCCATCATCATTCGGGACACCCCCTTTCTTTATCTTTGAGGGGAAGGCCAGGCCCAGGACTGTAGGGGGTGGGGAAGGAGCTAAGCTGACCACCCCCTCCTAGGGCCTCCCAACACCTGGAGCTAATATTTTGCCCACACCCCATTCCCACCCTTTCAGCCTTGGAAACTGGCGGGAAGGGAAAGTCTAGGAACTGAGGAGGTAGTTTGGGACCCCTGAGAGAGAATGGAGGGCAGTGCAGATATCCTGGCTCCTGAAGAGGTCCTGAGGAAGGAAATGAGTCTGGAGTGACACACAAGCTGCATTTATTTATTTGCGTTGGGGTGGGGAGGGTGGGTTCATGTGAGAGGCACACGGGCCATGCCCAGGGGTTACTCCTGGCTTTCCTCTCAGGTATGACTCCTGGCGGTGCTCTGGGAACCATATGGGATGCTGAGACCAAACCCAGGTGTGGTAAGGCCAATGCTCTCCCTTGTGGTGCTGTGGTGTACTGTGGCTCCGGCCCCACAAGCTGTATTTATTGAGTGCTTAGGGTTTGTAATGCTATGCAGTTTGCACATTTTTTTCCCCTTCTGGCCATGCCAGGTAGTTCTCAGAGCATAATCCTGACTCTGTGCTTAGAAGTCACTCCTGGCAGGGCTTGGTGGACCATATGGGCTGCCAGGGATTAAACCTGGGTCGGCCTCACACAAGGCAAGACCTTACCTGCTGTGTTATCTGTCTGGCCCCAGTTTGCACACTTTATCATCTACATAGTGTGCCGCAGAGGAAGGATCTACCATCCCAACCCAGGAGGTTCAGAGAGACCAGGGGCAAAAAAAAAAAAAAAAAGAGAGTCAGGGGCTTGTCCAAGTGCACGTAGGCGTCCTGGGAACCCCTTCCAGAGAGAGCGAGGCATAGAGGATGGGGTATTACAGCATCTGTACCTTCTCTCCTCCCCAAAGACAGCACTCAGGATCAGCCCCTCTGCCCTTCCACTCCACAGCGTTCAGGCCCAGCCAGCCCCTGGGTACTTCCTGTTCAAGCAATGTGCCAGAGAGGAGATGAGAAAGGAAAGGGAGGTGAGGATATTGGGCTGTGGGGGGTGGAGGGTATAAGGCAGGGAAACATGAGGGGTCAGCTGGATGGGGTGTCAGTGACCCCCAGTTGGGCAGTGACAGCCCATCCCACCACCACTCGGTGACAGCATGAAAGGGAGGAAGCAGCCCTCCCCCACTGCCCTGCTAACTCCCCCCCCCCCTTCACACCCCCAGCCTCCCCTCCCCACTGTCTCCTCCGGAACAATCCTAATTAGACTAAGTGACTAAAAGGCGGTTTCAGCCTGAACAGCCAATTAGGCCAAGAAGAAGGAAGAGAAGCTCCCCTAGTCCCCCCCACCCCATTCAGCTGCCTTGTACCCAAACCAAGAATTCTGAGCCCAAGATTCTAGACCATCTGCTCCCCTCTCCTTCTCCTCTCTCACTACCCACTGAACTCTGCATACCTGCATCCACAGAGGCTCCCTCCAAAGGCCTAGTCCCCTCCTTTGGCCCCCTCCTTCCTTAGGACCCGGGTCCATTCAATTCTTCCCTGGTAGGGGGTGCAAGGAAAAGTGGGGGCCGCCTTACGAGGGGCATCTTTCTGAGTCTCTTTATTTCTGTTTCTCCTCTCGCGCTGTCTCTCCCTCTGCCTCCCCTTCCTCTGGCACTTATTTCTAACATCCATGGACCAGGCCTCGCGGTTGCCATGGAGACGCAGTGTGCAGCTGGAGGGTGAGTGTGTGAGGTGCTGTGTGCACGCTCTGCAGTACGCCGGCTGGATGCGAACTGTTTGCGTGTGCGAGGGCGCGCGTTGCTGCAGGGACTCCCTGACATGAGACCCAGGCCCACTGTGATCCCCAAAAAGGCCCCCATGGCCCCAACCCCTTGGCCGAGAGCAAGTGGGACACAGCCTAATTGCATCCCCTGCGGGTCCCACACTCCGTTCTGTGCAGTCCAGATTCGGTTTTTGTTTTGGGACCACACCCAGCTGTGGTGCTCAGGATGGGGCCATAGAGGGTGCTGGGGTCTGAACCCATGCACAAAGCCAGTGCCTGACGCCTTGTTCTATCTCCTTGCCCCTCAGCCCGACTCTGGAGGGACCCCCAACCTGCCCTGATTGTCTGAGCATTTCCAGAAAGGTACAGGAGTGTGTAAAGACCTTTTCCATGTGGGCGGGAGCGATAGCCCAGCGGGTAGGGCGTTTGCCTTGCACGTGGCCGGCTGTGCTGGCCCGGGTTTGATCCCGGCGTCCCATATGGTCCCCCGAGCACCGCCAGGAGTGATTCCTGAGTGCAGAGCCAGGAGAAACCCCTGAGCATCGCCGGCTATGACCCAAAAAAGCAAAAAAAAAAAAAAAAAAAAAAAAAGACCTTTTCCATGTATAGGAGCTAGAGCGAAAATTAAGCTGTGCAGATAGGCAGCTAAGAGGCCAATAGCAGCAACCCCCACTCCAAGAGGCTGGGGAAGTTGGCCCAACAGGAAATGCCCTTCCCCCTCCACTTCTACTCACTAGGCCCCAGACATCTGAGAGAAATGAGGGTCTGGCTGTGTGTCCCCAGGATGCTTATCATCTTCGAGGCGGCAGGTCAACTCTGTGATCTCTCCTCTCAGGGCCACTGTAATTTCCTGTTCCTCAAACCACCTCATCCTCAGGGTCTCCTCAGAAAAGCTTCCTGAGCCACTGTGAGCCAGGCAGCCCCTTCCTCTCCCCCACCTCGAGGCATCCTCCTCCATGTCCCACTGTTTGTTTCCCTTCATGGCACTGGAGCACAATCTGCAATTATCTCATTTGTTTGTTTGTTTATTGCCTGTCTTCTCTACTGGAAGTTCTGAGAGTGGGGACCGGGCCTAACTCAGAGCTGTCAGGCCAGCCTCTGGCACCGTGCCTGCCACAGAGAAGGTACTGGGTGAAGGAGTGGGGGAAGCAATTCATCCAATGAGGATACATTATTACCTTCAACTTATGGTTAAGAAACTCGGCTCCACCAGAGGTCTCAACTTCAGGCCACCGGGAAGTGGGCCGGCCAGGTTTCCTAGGCAGGTTTCTGGGAGGAGGGTGAGGTAAGAGGCGGGTCCAGCTTTCCTAACCTACACCCAGGTTAGGACACCTACATCCTCTTCCAGTCTGCAGGTGCGTTTCCACGCCCAGTCCAGGCATCCACAAAGCAAGGCAGGGCGGGGAGGGAGAAGACAGAATCTGTCAAGCATGGAAACCTTCAGTCACTGACTCCTTCAATGGCTCCCTCCCTTCCTCAGTCAACAGCCCCTGTAGCCAGCTTTCCTGCCTCCTTCGCCCCTCCTCTCAGCACACTTCCCTGTGTCCATGACCAATCCTGGAGCCTGTTCAGCCTGTAACGCTGACCCCTTGGCCTTCTGACTCAAGCCGGCGTCCTTCCAGGAAGTCATGGGGAGCCAGCTTCAGCTCAGGGCACAGCTGAGCTCATGACCCGGTGACTGTTTACCTGCCCGCCTTCCCTTTGACATGGTTGTGTCATTCTCGGGGTGCCCCAGTATTCTGTGCCGGGAGGCACCTAAGAGGAGGGGCTCGGGAAATGTTTGTCGGGTGAATAAACCAAGCAGGGCCAGGATTCTAGAACCCAAATTGTCTGGGTTCCGAGACTACACACGCGGCTCGACTTCACGCTCCCGTTATCCCCAGCCCAATGCGGTCCCCACGGGAAGGTTTCCCCCACCCATCTCCCCCACGCATCCAACCACAGGATTCCCAGTACAGCAAAAGGGGCTGGGCGCCTGGCCCTGGGAATGAGGGGTGCCGCGACCCTCGCCGTAGCGCGGTCGATCCGGGTTTACATGCGGGCTCATCCAGGATTAGTCCCAGCGCTCGGCTAATCCCGCGGCTGCACCGGCCCCGCGGGTGCGGGAGCCGGGGCAGAGGGCGGGGCGCAAACGCGGGAGAGGCGTGGCTAGGGGCGGGGCCAGCCCAGCCGGTGTTTACCCCCGCAGCCGCTCGGGCCCAGAAGAGGGGGTGGGTGGAGGGCGCAGTACGAGGCAAGGGGCTGAGGCCTTCTCGGGTCCCGAAATCGACTTGCAACCCGAGTGTTCCTGAGCGTGGGAGGGGAGCGACAGACTCGCAGATGTCTCCCGCCCCTTCTCCCATCCAGCGCTGCAGCTCGCACCAGCTGCGGGGAGCAGGGATGCGTGGGTGGGTACCTGCCCCCCAGGAAAAGGGATGGCTGAACCGCGGGGCCTCCCAGCGCTACAGCTCGGCGCGCCGTTGCGGGATGGAGATGTACCGGACGGGGCGGATCAGGGCGCGGGGTTTGCGGGGGCCTTCTGGGGTACCAAGGGCAAATGTGTGCAGATTTGGGATCCCCCAGCCGTTAGCCCAGACCTGTTCCCACTCTCCCGGGCACGCAAGAAGCGGAGTGGGTCCGGTTTTCACACTTTTATTGTAAAGCTCGGGAGTAATTACACGGGTCTTTCATTGACAGCTCAGCAAACAAACCGGAAACGAACCGAACCGGAGGCGGCGGAGTGGGGGGGGTCGGGGCGGTGCCTGCGCATGCTCGCGGCAGAGGTGTGGGGTCAGAGAAAGAGAACAGAAAAAGACAGAAATCATTACAAATCAACGGGGATTGTGCTCGCAGCGCCGGGGACGGTGGAGCGGGCGGGGCGGGACCCTTCCCGGGAGGAGCGAGGCGGTGGGAAGGGGCACGAACCGAGAGAAACACGACCCCAGTGTGGGCACCCGACGCGCCCAGAACCCCCCTCCCCAGGCCCACCCCCCCAACACGAGAGAGACACGGCCCCCTCCCCACTCCAGTAACCGAGGAGACACAGTCTCCTCCCGCCCCCAACGGGCAGACTCCACTCTGGGAGCCCCTTGGGCAGGACACAGTCCCCCTCCCAGAGAAATCCCCGTGGAGAGGCCCCCTAAGAGACTTCCCATGGCCAACATGGTCCTCCGGACCCAACTCCGGCGGGAGTTTGGCCCCCCACCTCCTGCCAGAGAAGTGGCTCCAGAGGCTGGTGGGGTAGGGGGTCCTCGGGGAGAGATGTCCCTAGGGGCCCTAGGAGACAGCTCAGAGCTGCACCGTCAGGCCCCAAAGTGCTGCGGGTCAGAGACGCCCCCTAGAAACATCCCTTCCCAGACAATGCTTCCCAACGTGCCCCCTTCCCTGGGAAGAGGGGTGCTGCGGACCGACATGTCTTAGCACTCCCAGGAAGCCTGGGAGGAAGAGGCCCCCAGAGAGCCTGGGTAGTGGGGGAGAAGAGCTCCCCTGATCCCGGGGGCGGGATCCCACCTGCCCCAGAGACTCCCAAAGGGGAAAGATAGGGCCTAGAGAGCCCTCCTTGAGGTGAGGGATACCCCAAAGACTCTCCCCAGGATGTGAGACAGCACTTGGGGACCCAAGGAGAGAAACAAGTCCCACATACCCTTCCCCTTATACCACGAGCCAGGGGAGGGGGGCTCAGGTAGGGGTTGGGGACCAACGTGGTCCCCTCTAGGAAGACACTGACTGGGTCAGGCTGGGGTTGAAGGGGGTCTCCTCTGGCCAAATGTCACCTAATTGTACATAAAACTGTACGCGGGACACCAGGCATTGGGGAAGAGCAGCGCAGACCTAGGACCAAGAGGGGGTCCCCGGTGCTGCCACCCATCCCCCACCCACCTTTGGTTTCACCTCTGGAGCGCCCAGGTGTGATGGGTTCAGCAGCCCACTCGGACCCAGACACTGAGGGCTGGGCCTTGGCTGCAGGAAGGGCCCCTCCTCTGTGCTTCTTGGCCCCCACCAGCCCCTGGGCTATCCCCTTCCTTCTGGCTTCTCCATTGTGCAAAGTGCTCCTCCACCCTTCTGCTCAGTGCTCTGGGGTCTTCCAGGCCAGGGCGGGCTGCCTCAGCCTCCAGGGACTTCTGGGGAGCAGGTGCCCCAACCCCAGGATGGCCTCCTGGCTGGACCCTTCTCCACCAAGCAGAGGGGTCTCATACAATCTTCCTGCCAGAATCTGACACTGCAGCCCCCAACTCGCCAGCTGGGGACTGCCTGTCTCCCCCTCCACTATTGCACCCACCCCGTTTGTGCAGGGGAAGGGGCTGTCACCTGAACAAGCCCCCAGCCCACTTCTGGGCCTCCCCAGGGAAAGGAGCCTTTGGCCGATCCTTAGACCTGGTTGCTACCACCCCAGCCCACAGTGCCCACCAACTGACCAGGGAAGGGCTGCAGATGTGGGCCCCGGCGGGCAGTGCTTTCCTTCCGGCACTGTTCAGCCAAGCCAGAGGGGTGAGGAGCAGAGGATTGGGGGGTGGGGAGCGTTAGTCCCCTGGCTTTTCTGGGGTGGAGGTGGGTGTCTGGGGTGATGGGAGTCAAGACCCCAGCAGCACAGCTCCCAAAGGCACCAGACAAGCCAGCAGCCTGGCCCCACCCCCTCTCACACCCGAGCCGCCGCCGCCTTTGCCCCCAGCTTAGACAAAGTCAAGCCAGGGCCATACCCTGAGTCTCCAGCCCCCAGCCTGGGCCCCCGGGAGCTGGAGAGGTATGGGCCAAGGCAGTGGGGGTTTCTGGAAGCGGGTCTGAGGCTTGGAGATGGCCACAGTGGGAGATGGGGGCCCTGCGGGGTGCCCCTCACACCCGGCCCCCTGAGGTGAAGGAACCCCACCTCATCATGGCTGACTGGGCTTCTCGGCTCCCAGACCCACTGCCCCACGGGACCCGACCCGGCAAAGGGAAGCCCAACTGGAAGAAGGGGGCCTGGAGCCCAGGGTGCCCTAAGGCAGCCCTTCCCACCCCTGAGATCAAGGCAATGGTGGTTTTACAGGCTGACGGGTCATGGCAGGGGCTGGGGGGGGTGCAGGGAGGGGCAGGGCGCCTGCCCCTGCTAGGGGGCGGCCACCTGCTCCCAGCTCCCCAAACCAGGCCAGAGGCACAGTCATCCCACCCCTGTCCAGCTGCCTCCACAGCCTCAGGGCCCCTCCGTGATGCTCATCTGGATGAGGGGGGGGCCAGCCTGAGCGGGGGTATTCCCCTCCCCCAGGGCACAGCGCAACAGTTCCAAAAAAATAGAGATTTGTATTCTTTAAAAAAATTAAATAAAAGCCCAGCTCTGCTGATAGGCTGAAGGTTACCCCCATGCCCACCCCAACCCACCCACTGTTTCCCTGGCCTGCACCCCCCACCCCACCACGGCCCCAGGGGTATTTACAACATGGAACAGTAGAGGCCTGGGGTGGGGGCACTGCGGCAGGGAGGAGGGGGCACAGGGCAGGTCCCCCAGAGGGGTCCCCCAAGACAACACAACATCAACAAGAAAAGTTGCAAATCAGGCAGAAATGGGGACATCATTCCAAGGTCCTTATATACAGACACTGCGTGACCAGCAGGGAAGGGGCGCCCAGGGGAAGCAGGCTGGGGCCTGTGGCAGGCAGGGGGCCAGCCCAGGAGCAGTGCGGAAGACGCAGGCCCGCCACTCCTACCCTGTCCCTGCCCCACCTTTGTAACGTCAGCCCTTCGGGGAGCTCCTGGCGGTCAAGAGTTTCCTCCGGGGGGGGGGTCCCAGGGAGATGGCCCCTCCAGTTCAGCCCTGCATTGGGGCGGAACGGGTACCCACCCAGCCCTGGTGGGCCCACCCATGAGAAGCGATGAGTAGCAAGTGGGCCACCACCTCTGACCCCATGGCCGGCCCCAAAGGGTGGGGTGCTCCCTAAAGTCAAGGAAGGGAGCGTCGGCATTGTAGGGGAGCCTTGATGGGCATGAGCTGGAGGGGGAGCCCCCAAAGGGGAAGCAGGGGCCCCGGGCTGGGGAATGAAGTGAGGGGGCCCTGGACCCTGCGTGAGGGAAGGGCCAGCATGGCTGGAGGCCCATTCTTCCCCCCACCCAGGGCACGGCCAGCAAGTCCACGCTGGCGGGGGCAGGAGGCGGAGCCCTGGAATGGGCCCATTGGGAACTGGCCGGGCGGCTGGGTGGGATGGGGCGGCCGGCCAGCGGGGCTCACAGGTAGATCTCACGCTTGGCCGTTGGGGCGGCTGCCGGTGTGGCTGCGGGCGGGAAGTCCGAGGTCTGGGTCAGGGGATCTCCTCCAAGGCGGCCGAGTCCTTGCAGGAGTCATGGCTACTGTGGGAGAAGGCACTGTAGGAGGGCAGGAGGCGCCGGGGGGCCGTTTTTGGTGTTCCGGTCTTCCGGGGGCTGGGGCTGCCGGCGCCCGCAGGCTCCTGCCCTCCTCGGTCCTGGTAAGGCACGAAGGTGGAGAGTTTGAGGGCGCTGCTCTTGGCGCGGCGGCTGGGGGACGACTGGCCTGGCATCCAGCATGTGTCGGAGTGGCCAAACTCGCTGCACTCCCGGTACACGTGCCCGCCATGGCGACGTCAGGCAGAGGGCGCAGATCTGCAGGACAAGCAGGGACAGTGTCAGGCCAGGCAGCCACTCACAACCGCCTCCAAGGCTCCACCCGGGCCCCGGCTCTGCTGCCAGCCCCTTCCTGCCTTCACAGATAGGCACCCCTCACCTTCCCCATGGGCAGCCCCTCCTCTCTCACATACACCATCTATCCTTAAATAGACTCATTCCTTCCCGCCACACCTGCACCCATCTTCCCTCAGACAGGTGCACAGACATGCAGCTCGCTGCAGCCCAGCCCCGGGCCGGGAGGATGTGCTCTCCCTCTCGCTCTCTCTCTGACTCTCTGTCTCTGGCTTCCCTTCTTGCCTCTCTCCCTCTCCTGTCTTTCTCCCTCTCTCCCTTGCTCTGTCTCTTACTCTTTGTCTCTGCCTGCCAGTTTGTCTGTCTGTCTCTCTCTGTGTTTCAGGCTGCACCCAGTGGTGCTCAGGGCTTGCTCCTGGCTCTGAGGTCGGAGAATCTCTCCTAGAGGCGTTCAGGAATCCATATGAGGTGCCTGAACATCAAACATCAAACATGGTCAGCTGCGTACAAGGCCAGCACCCTGTCTGCTGTACTATTGTTCCGGCCCCTTAAATGACCTTTCATAGTATCTCTCTGGTCCTATCTCTCTCTAGCTCTCTCACACACAGCCACACCTGTCTGGCCTGACACTTCCATCCTTGCCAGGGCTGGGCACACACCTCCCTTCTGTAGCCTTGCCAGCCCTGCCATGCTTGTGGCTGCCCTAGAACCACCCCCCCAGCAGCGCCAGGCCCAGCTTCACAGCCGGGGAAGGGGACACACACACCCACACACACCCATGCAGCCCTCCCGCCTCACACCAGGGCCCCTACACCAGCCACCACCCTGGGCCTGGCCCTGGCTCCTTGCCCGGACACCCATGGGAACAGGACTTGGCCGCCTGACATCAACGGTTAGCCAGCGTGGTTGCCGGGCAGCACGGTCTCCATGGGGACGACCCGGCCCTGAGCACTTCCTGTTGCAGTTGGCCCTGTCCCGCCCTCGCTCTGGGACAGTACCAGACAGTGACCCCCTTCAGGGACATGACTGAACAGCCTTGCCTAGGGCGGGGGCCCCTTGGTACCACCCACACTGGCTTGGCCTCCTGCCAGACCCAGGTGAGGAGGGGACAGCTCTGGGGTTAACCCTCAAAGTGCCAAGGCTCCATCGGCTGCTTTGAGCAGAGGTGGGGGGCCCCAACGTGGCACGGAGCAGAGTGTGGGCGGGGCTGGGTGCTGGGCCGAGTCCCCCCAGACCCCAGACCCCACGGCAGCTCCCACATACCTGGCACTCCGCCTCAGGGCCTGCTCCGCCAGCCGGCTCTGCGCGGGCACAAAAAGGACGAGAGGGCGTGAGATGGCGCATACTCAGGGCACTCGGAGACCCCGGGAGGTCACACAAGGGCCCCCGAGCCTGGGGAGCAGGGCAGGGACGCTGGGACTGCTGGTCTTTTGGAGGGAGTCGAGACTGAGGGAGGAGTGAAGCTGAGGACAGCTCCAAGCAGGGGCCTCTCATTCCCAGGGGAAGCTCGGAGTGCCCCCAGCACAGACCATCACACACACGCGCCACACACACCCCTCCTGGCACAGCCCCCTCCACTCCCACCTGCAGCTCCCCCTGCCCCTCAGGTGGCCTGCCCTTTCTGAGCTCCTATGGCGGCCTGGGTCCCCCCTTCTCTTTCCTCAAGTCCCTCCTTATCTACAGGTCCTCTCGAGAGCCTGTCCCCACTTCCTGAGCCTTCTGGCTGTCCTTCTGGGGCGCCTGGGCCCAGGGAACTGATAGAATGCAGTAACCAACTGCCAGGCCTGCTGGGACGCCTTCTCAGCCATCACTTCCTCTGTGTAACAGGGCCAGGCCTCAGTTTCCTCTGCTGTAAAGGGGGTCACAGCAGAGCTCTTAGGTCAGAGCCCGTCACCCCTGCTGAACTCTCTGCACCGCCACCACAGTGGTTCCCAGAACCCCAAGAAATGGAGGTGCTGAAGAAGGACCCGTCCCCAGGCTGCTCCTGATGCCTGGGATGCCCTCACCGTTCTCGGGGTGCTCCATCTCTCCTATGCTGCCATCGGGGTGGTGCGCCGTAGTGGTCCTCAGGCAGGGCCAGGGGCCGAGCCGGGGCCCCCCGAGGAAGACTTGCTGGACGGCGTCTCTGACTCTTCCAGACCGCTGTCGTAGTAGCTGTGCTGGGACCGGGTCTTGCAGCTCCTGGGCCTGGCTGGTGGCGGAGAAGGTGACTCGGCGGTGAGGTAACTGCAGGAGAGGGGAGGTGGTCACTGCAGGTAGTCACGCTGACCCCAAGGGCCATCACCACCACCACCATGCCAGGTCTGTCCCCAAGGCCTCAGCACCACCAAGGCCAGGCCTGCCAGCACCGCACAGCCCCCATAAAGTACCAAGCCCCACCCACGACTGTCCCTGCCTTCTAGGACAACCACTGGGACTGCAAGACCCCTCCTAAAGACCCCCCCCAGCACAGGCACCTCAATGCTCTGGCCCCCAGGGTCGTCACATCGGCCTGGCACAGGACAACCACCACAGACAGCCCAGCATCCCCCACATGGGCCAGCCTTGGTCCACTCCAGTACAGCCAACACCAGAGCACAAGAGCAGCTCCCTAATTCCCGCAGAGTCAGCCAGCTGCCAGGGTCTGCAGGGGCCCCCTGAAAGCAGTGTAGACTCCAAATCCCCCAACAACTCACCAGCACTCGCTGTGTCCCCTCACTTCCAAACAGCACCCACTTGGCTCCCGCCTGGCTCCTGCTCTGTAATCCTCTCTCTGCTCTTCAGTTTTAGGGCTTAACCCATCCCCTCTAGAATGGTGGTGGGGGTGAGAAAGGGGGTATACGGGGGAGGAAAGGGCCCCTGATAACAGGGGCACCTGGGGTAGGTGTGTGTGTATATGTGTGGAAGCAGAACAACGGAAACCCCCCAGGTTTCCAGATCTGGAAGCACTGTGTTTTCAGTCCCCAGGGGTGGGATTCGTGAAGCCTGGCCCCATTCTGGCTGAGCTCTATAAGAGGCGCCTTCACTCATTCTAGGAAACTGGGAGGGAAGGAGTTGGGGTGTGTGTGTGTGTGTGGAGGGGGATTCTCAGTGGAGCCAGGCCTTAGCCCAGCCTGGGTCTCTGCAGCACAGTGCAACTGGCAGCCCTATCTGCCTGCCATGGGTTACGGATCACCCCGGAACCTGGCAACCTCAGCTTGGCACAGGACATGACCAGACAGTCACCCGATCACCCACCTGGGACTGCCATGGCCTTTCTTGCCAAGCTGCAGTGAGAAGGTGTGGAGGGCTGCGCGGGCTGGGAGAGTGGCCCAGGCCCAGGCCCTGCTGGTGACTGCAGGTTGCTCCTGTCTAGGATGCTGATGGAGCTTGGTCTTTGCTCTAGAACCCTCCACAGAGGATCTTGAACTGGTCAGAGAAAGGGGTCTGGCATACCTACCTCCTGACCCCCACAGTGTCCACTGCATTCAGGAAACTGGAGGAGGTGGGGGTGGGAGGACAAGAAGCTCAGCGCCACCTTGGAGCCCCCATGTCTAGGCAACCCTTTTGGGGGACCCCCCTTAACACGGAAGGACCTAAAGATGACAGAGAGGTCCCCAAGCTGACTTGGACCCAGGGGTTGTGACACTGAGGATGTGGTCACCTTCAGCTGTGGTGCGACCTTTTAGGACCTCAGCCCAGCCCCCCAACCTCTCCCTTCTCAACCCACACACAGGCCCCAGCTTTCCGGCCACCTGCGAGGCAGGTTCAGTTCTTTCCTGTGGTTCTTTTCTGGAAAATGGGTTGAGTTACAGTCAGTACTAAACATCCCCTAGAATTCTATGACATTCAAATCCCCCAATGCCCCAATTCCCTCCAGTTCTAGTGTAGAAATCCTGGGGACACAGGCTCTTCCCAGCCCTTCCTATCTCTCACAGGCAGCATGGCCCAGATGAGCCTTCTGCTTCTGCAGCCAGTGACCTCACCATGCTCCCTCACCCCGACCCAGAAGGATGATGGCTAACGGAATGCTGACAAAGTGCCCCTTGTTTCAGGCCACAGTGATAAAACAGCAGGGAGGGCGTCTGCCTTGCACGTGGCCGACCCGGGTTTGATCCCCGACATCCCATATGGTCCTCCGAGCACCGCCTGGAGTAATTCCCAAGTGCAGAGCC
Organism: Cryptotis parvus; assembly: GCA_021461705.1. Taxonomy (NCBI): domain Eukaryota; kingdom Metazoa; phylum Chordata; class Mammalia; order Eulipotyphla; family Soricidae; genus Cryptotis; species Cryptotis parvus. The sequence goes on along the minus strand of JAJIBD010004730.1, from coordinate 97,486 downwards.
AGGAGTAATCACTGAGCGTTGCTGGGTGTGATCCAAGAAAGAAAAGACTGAGTTCACCCTAAAGGTTTTGGGCTCCATTTCCTCTGCAGGAACTTTGGGCAAAGCATCTGAGTTCCCCACTTCTGCTTCCCTCTCTTAGTTCTCTCAGACCCGTCACTCACCTCACCCTGTCACAACTTTCACTTTTTTTTGGGCGGTCACACCCGCAATGCTCAGGGGTTACTCCTGGCTCTGCACTCAGGAATTACTCCTGGCGGTGCTCGGGGACCATATGGGATGCCGGGATCGAACCCAGGCCGGCACAGGCTGGCGCTTGCAAAGCAAACGCCCTACCTGCTGGGCTATTGCTCCGGCCCAACTTTCACTTCTATGACAGAAATCTCACTGACAGAACCATGCAAGCCTCTTTTTCTCCTTGAAGCCCACCCTCAAGTTTAGGCAGGTCATCTCCTCAGACGGCCATGCCCACACAGTGGATGCTGCAGGTGACACAACCTGGAAACCCGGAAGTGTACCTTGTCGCCTCCCCTATCCGGGAGCTCCGAAGAGCCTTCAAGACCGGCGCTGCAGCTCCAGGGCCCTTCTACGGGAAGCAGTAGTTTCTGGAAACTGACTACCTGATGCTCTATGTGTGACTTTTTGAGGGGGATCACTGTCAACTCTGTGGTGATTTTGTCTGTCTCACTTTGGGGCAACACCTGGCTGTACTCTAGGGCTTCCTTCTGGCTCTCTACTCAGGGATCACTCCTGGTAGGGCTTGGGGATCTTATGGGGTGCCGAGGATTAAACCAGGTCAGCCATGAGGCAAGTACCTTACCTGCTGTTCTATCTCTCCAGTCCGTGATGGATTAAATTTTTTTTGGGACCACACTGGACTGTGCTGAGGATATTATTCCTGGCTCTGTGCTCAGAAATCTCCTGGAAGGGCCTGAGAAGCCATATTTGTTGCTGGGATCAAAGCCGGGTCAGCCCTGTTTAAGGCAAGTGCCCTTCCCACGGTTCTGTTATTCTGACCCCCTATGCTGGGGACTGAACCTGTGCCTCTTAGGTGCAAACAAAGCATGTACTCAACCCACTGAACCATCTCTCTGGCCCTTATATTTAATTCTGACTCCACCTCTAACTAGTTCTTACATCTGTAAAAGAGTTTTAATGACCTATGTCATAGAGTTGTGTGCCCTGCATGAGCTAATTCACATCAAGTGCTGGGCACGGCAGGCTGCACCTAGTCAGGACTCGAAACCTGGGTGAGTCTCACGCAGCCTGGAGAAGCAGTGGAACAAGTCAGGGAAAGCTTCACTCTAGCACGTCTCACTTGATGCTTGAGTCTCTATTGCCTCATCTTTTCCTTTGTTTATCTCATCAAGTCCTACCGTTTCCTTGGTGGCTGGCACCAGGCCGGACACACAGTAGGACCCTCTGCCTAGCCACTGGGATGTCAGCACTGTGTTGGGCTGTTGGTTGCACCTGAATGTTGGGGGAAGACACTCAGGGTGGCCCCATGGATGGGTGGGGTGGATTGAATCTCTCAGAAACGTGGGAGAAAAAGAAAGGAGCAGTTGAAGGAACAGAGGCAGAAAGAGGCAGCACCAATGAGGTCAGGAGCAAAAGACTTAAAAGATTTGTCAGGAGCTGTTGGAACTCAACTGGGTGAGGCTCATTTGTTCAGAAGAAAGCGAGATTTCACTTCCCTGGGCCTGACTCCTCCGAAGCCCCCAAGAGTTTTCACCTGCGGGGTGACCCAGAGCATTGGGGAGTTGTTGGACGGAATCAAAGTGGAGAGCTGGCGCCCATGGACCTCCCCAGAGTGTCTCAACCTCTTCCGTTGCCATGGAGACGGGTTGCCTCTGGCCTCAGAGGCTCCCCCAGGACCTCCGGCCCTTCACCCAGGCGTTAGAGTTCTCCCCCTGCCTTCTCTTCAGACACAGCCAGCGACAGGGCTCTCAGGGAGTAAGAAGTGAGAGATGGAGCGAGAGAGAGAAAGAGCCAGCAGCCAGGGAGACCAGAGCAAGGAGGCGGAAGGGCAGGGCTGGGCAGGGCTAGGACACCTGGGCCCCGCTCAGCAGGGAGCACCGTGAAAGCAGGGATTTGGAGCAACTCAACCCAGATAATTTGAGTGTTCCCTCGTTCACGGCAGGGTCTGGAGTGGCGGCTGGGATGATGAGGCTGAACGGGACTTGGGAAAGTGGAACCTAGAAGCTTTGTATTGCCTCAGAGAACTGAACCCCACCCCCCATGCCAGGGTTTGTCAGGGGTCAAGCTGAAAAGGTCACCTTCAACCAGGGCTGCAAGAGGGGGTTCAGTGGCTCTGCAGGGCCCTCCAGGGGGAAAGGTGCCCCGAGAGGGGAGGCTTGTTGGAAAGGGCTGGGACAGGTGGGCTAGGAAAGGGGAGATGGGAAGGGGCCTTTGGGGAAGGACCTAAGAACAAAGGCTGTTTCCAGTCTCTCTCACTCCTTCTCTCAGTTCCAGGCAAAGAAAAAACAAAACTCCAAAAATAGAGAACTTTATTGTCAGGGATAAATGTTTGTAGCTGAGGGCTCCAGCCCCAGAAGCCTGGGGTGGGGAAAGGGTGACACACACAGTTACATAGAGAAGGCACCATGAGGGGAGGCCCCCTCCCAAAGAGTCCCCACCCAGCTACCCACCAGGACCCCAGGTCTCTCTGACTCCCTTTGAGAGAACCCCGGAGGCTGTCTCGGATCCAGGCATAGAACCGGCTTCTCCCCACTTCTCCAACGTCTCCCTCCACGTCCACTGCTCACCTGCATTTCCGCCCACCTGCCCAGAGTTCCCCCTCCCTCGGGTGGAGGGGAGGCAGGAGCAGGACACCACATAGCCCCCTCCCTTCAGCCATGGGGAGCAGGGTCATTCCCAAGGCCTGGTACCCCTCCCTGGGGGGAGCCTGGTCCGCACTTGGTCACTCCCACACCTCCGTCCAGATGGCCCCGTGGTAGGGGGTGGGGCCGGGGGTGTGCTGAGCCGGAAGGGCTGGCCTACCTGCTTGCTGGGGTATTTGGGGGTTGGTGCGGTAGCTGTAGTCGGAGTACTGCTCGGAGCCCGTGGACGTGGTGTCCCCGTGCCCACGAACGTGTTTGCGGGCGGCAAGTCCTGCACCACCTGGTGTTTCTTGGAGGCCGAGGGCGACTGTGGCTGCAGCTGGATGGAGGGCAGCGGGGAGTTAGAGCGATAGTGGCGGCCCAGGTCAGGGCTGCCGGGAGGGTAGTTGAGGGGCAGGTGGATGCGGGGCTGTCCCCAGGGGCACGCTCATCAGGTTGAACTTGAGGGATTTCTGCAGCCCAGCCTCGTCCTCGTCTTCCACCGGCTTCACGGGCTTCGGGACTTGCTCTTCTTGCCTTTGCTCTTGTTGCCCTTGGAGGCTTTGCCACTGGGCTTGGGGGCGTACAGGTCCTTGGTCTCCTTCTTCCCGGCCTGGTAGCCACTCTTGGCCTCCCGCTGCCGGCAGTAGCGCACAAGCACTGCCAGGGCGATGAGCAAGGCCACGGCCACCACACCGCCACCACACCGAAGAGGATGTTGCCCCGCTGCTTGGAGCGCTCGTACTCTGGGTCCCCGCGATGTCGATGTCCAGCGGCGTGTCCAGGCTGTGGCCCAGCAGCATTTCCAGCAGCGTGTGGTTGGTCAGGGTCTCATTGACGTAGAGGTGGACCAAGGCCGTGCCGTAGCGAGGGGCTTGCCGCGGTCGCTGACCTTGACCACCAGCCGGTGCAGCCCGTGGTGACGCCGCTCAATCTCCTTCTCCAGGGTGATGGCGCCCGAATGTGACCCTATCTGGAACAGTCCATAAGGGTTGCCCCCTGCGATGCTGTAGGTGAGCTCGGCATTGACCCCAGAGTCAATGTCCTCGGCTGTCACCTGACTGACTGTCTCCCCAAGACGGGTCTGGGGCGTCAGCAGCCGGTGCGAGGCATTGGACGGGGCGGTGATGTAGGCGGCGTTGTCATTCTCGTCCAGCACGTTGATGGTGACACCCACGTAAGCTGGCGCGGTGGGACGCCTCCGTCCCACGGCCTTCAGCTGGAAGGTGTAGGTGCTCTGATGCTCCCGGTCAAAGCTCAGGCTGGAGAGGATGGTGCCCGTGCCATTCTGGATCACGAAATCCCGTTGTCCTGCTCCACGGTGAGCTGCACCCGCGCATTCTCCCCTTTGTCCCCATCAATAACCGTCACCATGCCCACTGGGCTCAGCGCCGGCATGTTCTCCATCACTGAGAAGTTGTAGCCGCTCAGCATGAACTTAGGGTCATTGTCATTGCAGTCCAGCACATTGACCAGCACGGTGGCCGTGCCCCTGCAGGCTGGGGCTGCCTCGGTCGGCGGCCACCACCTTTAACTCATAGCTGTCTCGCTGCTCCCGGTCCAGGGAGGTCTTCACCCGGATCTCGCCTGTCTCTGGCGAGATGCTGAAGAGGCCTTTGGCCGCTGGCTCTGGCTCCAGAGAGTAGACCAGCTCGCGTTGGAGCCCGAGTCGGCATCGCTGGCTGTGACCTCGGCGACCACCTCCCCTGGCTTATTGTTTTCCGGGAAGGCCACCTCCGTGACGCTCTGGGTGAACACAGGCGCATTGTCATTCACATCCACCACCTGCACCTTGAGCGAGTTGGTGCTGGAGAGCGGTGGGTTGCCCGAGTCGACAGCCACGATTTCGATGGTGTAATCTTTGACCTTCTCGTAGTCCAGTGGAGTGGTGGTCTGCAGGAAATACTTCTTCTTGCTATCACTTCCTGTCTCGCTGGCCTGACGCAGCTGGAAGGGCACGCCCCCGCCACCACACAAGTGACAGCTGCGTTCTCTCCCTCATCTCGGTCGGACACCTGCACCAGAGCCACTGCGGTCTCCTCAGCCACGTCCTCTGAGATGTTGGCCATCCCGTCCTGGTGCGTCACCAGCCCAATGCCCCCGGATTTCAATGCTGGGGGCATTGTCGTTCATGTCCTTCACGGTCACTACCACCTGCGCTCGGGCGCTCTTGGGGTTGGTGCCTCGGTCCTTGGCCAGCACGGAAGCGCAGGGTGCTGAGATCCTCCCGGTCCACAGGGCCCTGCACCGTGATGAGTCCCCCGTGTTTCTGTCCAGCCGCAGTAGGCGCCGTACCACTTCAGGTGCCTGGTGGAAGGTGTAGTCGATCTCGGCGTTGGCACCTTGGTCCGAGTCATTGGCCTTCACCTACAGGGTGGGGAGAAAAACAGGAGAACAGGGATGGCTCAGTGTCAGGGGCATGAATGAAGACACAGGGCACCGCCTTTCCAGCAATGTGGCAGACACGCCCAACCTTGCCCAGCGCCCTGTCCCGGGCCAACACTGCTGGGTACCTGTGATCTGACTTCCTGGGAGCAGAGGCGGCTGCAGCGTGCCACTCTGCAACATTAGAGTCATAAGAGGTCAGCACTGGGCTCTACCTGTCACTCTTCTACATGTTTCTCACTGTGGCCCCCTCCCATCTTGTTTCTCTCCCATGGTGCCCTCCTCACCCCTGACCTGTCCTACTAGTTGTGTGCTGTGACATTCTGTTGATTTGATTTTGGCCTGTGGCTCCCTGGAATATCCTGGGATCGCGCAGGGACCAGATGACCTCTGTCCAAAGCACTGTTTTCTTTTTTTTTTTCTTTTTTTTTTTTTTTTAACTGTGGGAGAATTCAGTTGCAATCATATGTGGTAGTACTCTGGGGCTACTCCTACTTTTGTGTTCAGGAGTCAATCCTGGCTATGCTTGGGGACCACGTGGTGCTGGAGATTGAGCCAGGGTCTCCATGAGCGAGCAAGTGCCTTAACCCCAGTCCCTTCTCTGGTGCTCAGAAAGGCAGTTCTAAGCGACCACCCAAGGCAAGGGATGAGACCCCAATCTGCAACTAGGTCAGGCTTCTGCCCATTAAACTGGTCTTCATGGGGCTGGAGCGATAGCCCAGCGGTAGGGTGTTTGCCTTGCACGTGGCGGCCTATGCCAGCCTGGGTTCGATCCCCAGCATCCCATATGGTCCCCGAGCACCGCAAGGAGTAATTCCTGAGTGCAGAGCCAGGAGTAACCCCCTGAGAATCGCCGGGTGTGACCCAAAAATAAATAAACAATAAATAAATAAATAAATAAATAAATAAACAAACAAACAAACAAAACTGGTCTTCACCACATGTGTGCAGGGCAGAAGGCTGGAGCACATCGGTGCTGATGCATGCATGCCACTTACATGTACACACATATGACCGTGGGAGAGCATGTGAGAGGGCATGTCCATGCACATGTGTCCACAGAGTCCACCTGGAGGCCACAGTGAGAGAATAAGTTTTGAAAGCACCCAGGTGGGGATGTGGGTCAGAGCAGGCGTGCCAGACCAGAGCTCTGTCAAACTGGGGAACCTGTTTCAGCAGCTTCTCCGCCTGGCGCTGGCAAGGCACCAACATGAGGAATCCGGCCCAACAGCCAGGAGGGAGGGGCTGGTGCAGGCCACAGAGCCTGCTGGCAGAGGGCTGGGCTCTCAGCATCAAACAATAAGGAGTCTGTCCCTCTGCACTGGGCACGCCCTCATGCCAAGGCTGCCGCACACCCGACCCAATGCTACACAAACATGGGCCGACATAAGGCGACAGGAACCAGGTGTGTCTGGCTGAGGAGGGAGCACAGGGCAGGGTGAAACATGACGAGTGTAGGTAGGCCACGGCCAGACAGAAGGTCAAGGCATGGGGCGGGTGGGGATGCCGGGCAACCGGTTGGCTGCATGCACGGCAAACGCCCTACCCGCTGTGCTATCACTCCCGGGCCCCTGACAGGCACCTCTTGAGAGTCTCTGGGGCACAAAACAGTCCTGGATTAGAATCCTGACTCTGACACTTTACAACTAACTGTCACCTTGGGGCCAATTGACCAAAGTCTGCAAGTGTCAGCCTATGAAAGGGTCAGAGGGGGACTCTAATGGACCTACTTCATGCTGAACTGTAAGGATGAAATGAAAAAATGCCCACACTGCCAGTCCCTGGGAAATTTCTCTCTGAACAGCTTTCTTGCTCTCTTTTCCTAAGAGATATTGTAGTAAAAATGGTGGTTTCTGCCAGGGCAACCCCCAGTGATGCTTAGGGGAGACAGGTGGAACCGAGATCAAACTTTTCTTTTCCTTTTTGGGTCACACCAATGATGCTCAGAGGTTACTCCTGGCTCTGCACTCAGAAATTACTCCTAGGGGTGCTTGGAGGACCTATGGGATGCTGGGGATTGAGCCGGGTCGGTCACTTGCAAGACAAATGCCCTACTCACTGTACTATCACCCAGGCCCCAAAGATTAAACTTAGGGGGGGCCACATGCATGACAGTCACATGCTCTCCCAGCCAGCATTCCTCGCCGTCTGCCTCTCCAGCCTCCTGTCTGCCCAGCTAGAAACTCAGCACCCTGCTGGGGCCACAAGGCACTTCAGGACTTTGTCCACAATAAGAACCTGGGCAGGGGTTCTTGGTCCCTGGGTCCCTGCTCAGCCCCGTGAGAGTGCCTCGCTTTTCTTTGAGGCCTCTATCTGTCACAGCCTGTCATTAGACTCCCTTGCCCTCACCTCGCTCCTAAACTGTCTCTGGGGCCATCTTTCCCCCTGGTCCCCATGACTTGATTTCTGTGTCTTCCCCAGCTATGCCTGTCCTGTCCCATTCTCTCCAGCCCTTCCTTCCTCAGCTTCCTCTCTGCTCCCAATCCTGCATCATCTCATGGAGAGGCCTGATAGGTGCTGTTGGCAGGAGCACTTGGAAGCCAGGAATTGGATGAGATCTTTAATGGCATGTTTATTTTTGGGGGGGTCACATCCGGTTGTGTTCAGGGCTTATTCCTGCCTCTTTGCTCTGGGATCACTCCTGACAGTGCTCGGGGACCATATGGGATGCTGGGATCGAACCCAGGTCAGGTCCATGCAAGGCAAAGACCCTACCTGCTGTGCTATCGCTCCAGCCCTGGGATCTTTTTGGGGAGGTTTGTTTCCTGTTTGGAGGCCACACCCAGCAGTGCTCCAGAGACCATGCAGTGTTGGGGTTTGAACCTGAGGCCCCTGCAGGCAATCCTTTGAGCCAGTGCCCCAGCCCTCACAGTGGTACTGGAGCACATTGGTAGGGTGGTATCAGTTCTCTGTGTGGCTCAGTTTCCCATCTGTAAAATGGGGATAATGTTCACCTGCAGGATGGGGATTACTGATATGATACATGATATGTTGAGAACAGAGCAGAATCCAGCACGGAGGCTATCATTATTATCCGACTGTCTGTCTCCCTTTTCTTTCTCAGCATCTCTTAGACAGCCTCCAAATTCACTAGTCTTGAAAACAAAAAGAACAAAAAAAAGGGCTGAAATTCCTCCCCTATAGCCCCCTGCATCTGAGACCAGGATGGGTAAGGGGTGTGTGGGACAGGCTGGATCCTCATCAGCACCTCTCCTCACATCAAAGGCTTGAACCCATGGAGAAGAGGAAGGAGCAGGGGGTGAGGGAGGGGGAACTACTGGCCAAGAACCAGTCCGAGATGACAGCGGAGATACACCCACCCGTCTGCGGGACGCCGGCTCCCTCCCAGCCCGGGCCCCCACCAGGCTGCCCAGACCCTGGGGCAGTTCCCAGGGAGAGGGGTGCTGAGAACCAACTGACACCCCATGCTGCCAAATACCCCACCTTTTGGGTGCCTCATGCTTAGGGGAGGAGGCAGCGAGGAGCCAGATCTGTGAGTCGTTTTCTAGAACTCAGAGGACTCACCTGGCTAAAATGATCTCATTTGGCCTCACCAGGGAGAAGCGGCCGTGCTTTGCCCTCAAGGGTGGAGAACCTGCCCCTGGGATCAAGGGGGCTTCCTGGTTCCCACTCGGGTTCCTGAGCTAAAACGGGGAGCCTCTCACTGTCACTCTGCTTGATACTGCTGGTGGCGGGAGGGGTGGGGGTCAGCTGACTACTGCACCTAATCTTGTCGTCCTGCAGCTGTCTCCTGAGCAGTTGAAGGAGGGACTGGAGCGATAGTACATGGGGGAGGGAGCTAGCCCTAAATGCTGCCAACCAGGTTTCAATCCCCGGCATCCCATGTGGTCCCCTGAGCCTCTGCCAGGAGCATCACCATATGTGGCTCAAAAAACAAACAAAACTGTTGACAGAGTTATTGCTGGCTGGGGTGGGGGGTGCAGGGTACGGAACGGCCCACTCCCCAGTTAGGAGACAAGTCCCCTCAGCACACACCTTTCAAAGGGAATGGGGAAGCATGGTAGGGGTGTCACCTGACAGAGGGGCCGCTCACCTGGATGACCGAGTGGCCGATGGGGCTGTTCTCGGACAGCTCGGCCTCGTACGAGGGCCGCTCGAACTTGGGTGCGTTGTCATTGGTGTCGAGCACGGTGACACGCAGCAAGGCGCTGCTGGCACGAGGGGGCTGCCGCCGTCCTGCACCCTGATAGTGAGGTCATAGGTGTCCAGGCGCTCCGGTCCAGGTTGCCCATGACAATGAGCTGCGGCTGTTTCCCCTCCTGGTCCTCCGCCACCTGCAACCCGAACAGCTCCTGTGCCTCGGGCCCAGCCTGCAGCTCATAAGAGGCCACGCCGTTGGGTCCTGCGTCGCGGTCAGAGGCCACGGGGATGGGGAAGAGAGAGCCAATGTTGGTGTTCTCAGGGATGGGCAGCGTGATGATGGGCGAGGCGAAGTTGGGCGTGTTGTCGTTGATGTCTAGCACCTCGATCTGGCCCTCCAGCAGCCGGGGCTCCCATTCTGCACAAGGTCCGTGATGGACACCTCAAACTCCAGGATGCACGGGTCCCCGGGGAGCTGGTTCTGACACTCCCGCAGGCCCTCGCGGTCGATCGAGGTCTCAGTGGTGAAGATGTCGCCAGTCTTGCCGTCCACCCGCAGGTGCGGGCGCCCACCTCAAGTTTGTACAGGTGGCCCACATCTGGGAAACCATAGTCGGCTGCCAGGCTCCCGATAAGGGTGTTGGGTGGCTGTTCCTCCGGCACCTTGTACAGGACCTGCGTGGCGTGGCCTGGGGATGGAGCCAGCAGGAGCAGCAGAGCCAGCAGGGAAGGGGGGCAGCAGCCACCGCTGCCCCCAGGACCTGGGCTGGGCCCCAGGGGCCCCATCCTGACAGGCCCCAGCAACAGGAGGGCTGGAAGGAGAAGAGCCAACAGGGAATCAGCTGGGAGGAGGCACCTGGCCAGGCTGCCCAGACCAGCCCCCACCCTCTGGTGTCCCCAAGCGTGCCCAGTCCCACGCAGAAGGCTGAGTGGCACCCACTGCTGGGCACTGTAGTGGGGTCTGAGCAGCCGGAAAAGTCCAGGAGCAGCTGAGAGCTCCCGCCTGAAACACCCAGCCCACCCGCCACGCCCTCTCCTTCCCTGCTGGCTCCTCTGGGCTTTGCCCAACACCTCTTTCTCACCTGCACCCTGCCTTAGTCACCCATGGTAATTACCCTGATACTGAGATAGGAAGGCTGGCCAGGAGAGGGGCGAGGTCTTGGCACCCCATCCATGGGAGAACAGGACACCCACAGGGACCCCCATTCCCTGCCTGGACCCCCCCTTATTCTCTTCCTCCTAGAATTCCAGCTGTGTGTCTGTGTGGGAGGTCCAACCTGTCAAACTCTTTGCTATTGTTGTAGTTGTTGCCATAAATAGCATGCGGAGGGCTACACCAGGTCTTGTGCACACCTGCAGCTCATGGCCCAACCCCCTTTATTCTCACGACCCCTGCAGAAGGTTGGTCTGATGCGGGGCACCCATGGACTCTTGAACATGCTTAGGGGTGAGGTGGAGCTATCTGCCTTCTGCTGCCCCCTCAAACACATTGCCCAGAGCCAGTGTGCCACACACAGGAGCCAGGACGCCCGGCTGCCCTCAACCCCTGAAGAAGAAACAGAGGCAGGTGTGGGGAAGGGAGCAGAGGTCAAAATTGGGGCCCTGGAATTGATCTTGGGAGCTGGCCTGGCCTGTCCTTCACCCTGCTGGGGAGCCCAGCAGGTCTAACTGGGGCAGAGTTGCAGGTCCAGGCGGCACCTCCGCAGACTCCCCACACCCCTGCTTGCTCCACCAGCATCTGCTTGACCCTCTCCACAAACATCCGGCCCCAATTTACACCTGCCTCCCTCCCTCCCTGCATTTGGCCTGGGCTCAAACAGGCTTCCAGGCTTCCGACAACTCCCCAATGCTGGTAGCCCTACATATCCCTCATCACCATAACCCACTTCTCTAGTGCACCTCCCCCAGCTCTCTCTGTGGCTGAGCAGACCCCGCCGGGGGTCTGCAGGCTCCCCTTCAGCCTTGACTCTCCCCTTTCTCCAGCAAAAACCCTGCTCCCACCCCACTAAGATCCAGGCTTTTGGGTGGAGGGCTCAGCCTTCCTCCACCTCTCCACCTGCACCTGGACTAGGCGTCTCCCATTACACCCCATCTCCAAGGCAGGCAACGGCCCCGGAAGCCTTCCCAGGCCTGTCCAGCCCACAGAGACCTCTTCTTCCTCCGCCTCACAGCCACATATTGTCTGTCCCAATCCCGTGGCTGTGAATCACCCTCCCTCCAGGGACGCCGCCCACCGTGCCGTTCAGCTCTGCCTTATTCAGGGTTCTTTGTGCTCTTTGCCTTTCCAGGTAAGGGACAGGACTCTTTACTCAGCCTCAAGGCCACACCTTCACCAAGCCAGGCACTAGGAGCCCATTCATGTGTTCAAGAATATTTATTGAGGGGCTGAGTCATAGAAAAGTAGGTAGGGAGTTTGCCTTGCACATAGTTGATCAGGGTTCAATCCCCGGAATCCCATATGGTCCCCAAGCACCAGCTGGAGTAGTTCCTGAGTGCAGAGCTCCCCCTGAGCATCACTGGGTGTGCCCCCTGGCCCCCACACAAAATAAAACAGAACAAGAATGTTTACTGAGGCTGAAGAGACAGACAAGGATTCAACCCCAAATCATGGCCAAGAGTGACCCCCTGATACAGCCAGGTGTGTTCCAAAAACACTCACAAAAATGTTTATTGGGCACCAACAATGTGCCAGGCTCTCTCCTGGGCACCCGGACTGGGTCATGAACCAGACCGACACAGCCTACCATTGTGCAACTGACAATGGTTCCAATTCAATGACTGTGTGTCAGTTTCCTTTGGTGGGACTCAACTGGCCCAGGTAAAGAAACTGGGTGTGGCAAAGAAAACGACAGGGAGAGCAGACACTGTGAAGCAAACCCCAGCCACCCGATTCCTGGCAGCCAGAAGCTGGAGTCAACCATTCAGAGCCACAGTTTTCCTTTCTGTAAAATAGGGATGATGTGGGCGGGCGATACCACAGCGGGGGAGGGCGTTTGCCTTGCGCAGCTGACCCGGGTTCGATCCCTGGTATTCCATATGGTCCCCGAGCACCGCCAGGAGTAATTCCTGAGCCAAGAGCCAGGAGTAACCCTGAGCATCGCCGGGTATGACCCCCAAAAAAAAAAAAGAATGATGTTACCTATCTCCTAGCAAATTTTGAGATCACTGGGGGTAGAGGGGGTGGGGTGGCAGAACTCAACAAATGGTTTCTCCAAGCACTAATGATCGGAATTAGACGTCATTTGGGGGAGTAAGTTGGAAATTATCCTTTCTAGAACAGTGAACAGGCCCCTCGTCCAGCTCCTCTAGACCACTGAGACCCCAAGTGGCCCGATTTACTCCTCTGCTTAGGTACACGGTAGATGCCCGCTGAAAGCCTCATTACGGCACAGACACTCCACTTCCTCCATGGTGAATGCAGCCCCTCCCGGTCACTCAGGTCACTAATGTGTGAGGCCATTATCAGATTAGAGTGGAAATTCTCCGCTGTAATCCTAATCTTTTTAAAGGAGGGGGCATTATCTGATGCTCCATTAGGATTCTCCTCCCGGCCACTGCCCCTCTAGCTACTAGGGCTCCTCTTATCTACCCACACCCCACCCCAAACACATCCTGGAGGCCTTCTCCAGAGAACCTCAGTTCCTCCTGGCGCTTTCGCCTGTCCTGCTCCCCAGCACACATACCACCATGGGCCCCCAATTCGTGCCTGAGCTTTGGCGCATGCAGCCGTGGGAAGCGGTGGGCATTATCCTCATCCACAGAGCAGCAGTGACTGCAGCCTCCCTGCTCACTCCAGAGCAATGATCCTCTCGGGGTCACGTGTCCTTAAGACATTTATGAGGCATGAGAGAGCTCAGAGGGGCCAAGTATCTGCACCCAACTGAGACTAGTCCCAAGTGTGGTCCCCAAACAAACAAGAATTTCACAACACTAGGCAGCAGAACTTTTTTTTCCCTAAGAATTTGGCTTCAAATTCAGAGTCCCCCTGGCCTGGGAGGGTGAGAACAGTTTTGAGGCTTTGGGAGACGCTCCAGCTGGCTCCCCCACGTTGGGGGCAATTGCCCTCAACTGGGAAAGGAAGGGGATCTGTGTTATAACCTAAGGCTCTAACTCTATGGAGCATTATAGACAGCTCCAGACAGTGTACACAGCATGCTTCCAACCCCCAACCCAAACACACACACCCAGATTATCTCTCTCACCTTGTAACCCTTAGAAGAGCACCTTGGTAGCTGGTTTCATAGGCAGACTAAGAACTAGCAAGGTAATATGCAAAGCAGGGGGAGAGGGCCTAAGAGGTAGTACAGTGAGTAGGGTGTTTGCCTTACATGCGGTCCCCTGAGCATCGCCAGAAGTAATTCCAGATTGCAGAGTCAGGGAGTAACTCCTGAGCATTGCTGAGTGTGACCTCATAAACCACCTGCCCCAACCAATAACAACACAATCCAAATAACAAAGCAGGGAATATGTGTGGGGGAGCAATGGGGGTGGGGGTCGTAGGAGGCAATAGGAATTTTAGGGGAAATGGAGCAGCAGGAAGGTTCCCCAGAGCAGTGGCAAGAACAGAAGGGGTTTAGGCCTCTGAGGAGTTCCTTTAAAAGGGAGCTATTTATTACCTGGCCCCAACCTCAGGAATTCTGGCTCTGGGAGGTAGAAACAGAAGGAAGCTCCGGGCATTTGTGTGGCAGAAGTCCTGGACCCTCGGGAATGGCTGAGATGCTGCACCCAGAGTCAAGAAAAATGTGCGAATGCCATGATTACCACCTTTCCAGTCCTCACTGCTGCCATCACTAGCATCAGCACAGAGACTAACACTACATTTACATGCATTATCCCTGTGAATCCTCCCAGCCCTCTGAAACGGACTGATTGTGTAGGGACTGTGTAGAATTATACAGCTCCCCATAGTACACTGATAGAATTGAGGTGCAGGAAGAATAATTCGTTATCTTGGTCACAGAAACTCTAAGTGGGAGCTTCAGCCTTTGAGAAAATAAGGATGGGGTAGAGATGCTTCTTCTCCACATGCCTGAGGGGCCGGGAGGGAAAGTGGGTGGGGAGGGGAAGTCAACAGAATAGGTGTTTGCTAGGATCTCTCTCTCCCCAGACCCTCTCTGTCTCTCTTTCTCTCCCTCTCCCCCTTCCCCTTCCTTCTTCCCCCTCATGGCCTGCTCTTGCAGTCTCAGCAGCAGCCGCCCCTCTCCAGCTTAGGATAGAGCTTCTGAGCGAGGGCAGTGAGGCGGCCAGCCGCCTAGCCTGAACTTTGCTCCCTGGCCGGTGATTGGGAGTCATTAGTCCCAGAGGAGGCCTTCGAAGTGATTCCTAGAGCCTTATCTGCCTAGCCCAGGCACTGGCTGCCTTCTGCCCAGAGACATGGGCTCTCAGGAAGCCAGCGCCTCACCTCACACTGAGGTTTGAGGTAGCAGAGTCCAGGCAAGGCAAATATGAAGAGCCAGTTGTGACAACGTCTGGGGCAAGAAGGAAAGCAAAGAGGCCGTGTCCAGGGCCAGCCCACCCAGCGCAGAGCCCAGGCACGCTGGTGCTGAGTGCAGAGCTCGGGACTCTCCCGTCCATGCAGTTACACAACAGCCACGCCAGGGGCCCAGGGCACAAGGGGCAAAGGCAGCGTCTGGGGGAGGAGGCTAAGCTAGCAGGGCTGAGTGGGGTGGAGCTGCTTCACGCCGCCTGCTGTGAACAAGTGCGCAGCCCTCAATGCCTCTCCCCTCTCTGCCAAAACCCTCCATTAGCCTCTGCAGGGCTTCCAGGCACCTGCACTGCCAGTCAGATGGGCGGGTGGTTCGAATCCTGGCTCCACCACTTCTCAGCTGTGTGACCTTGGCCAAGTGACTTCCCCTGTCTGAGCTGATTTCCACCCTGTGCACCAGAGGAAGAAACCCTGCCTCCTGGAGCTATTGGGGAGAGAGAGCCAAGGAGATGGGGCGGTAAGGCCTCTTGCATCCCATGGAGGGCCAAATGTGCCCGTATATATATATTTTTTTCTTTTTGGGTCACACCTGGCAATGCCCAGGGTTTTTTCCTGGCTATGCACTCAGGAAATAATCCTAGCAGTGCATGGGATGCTGGGGATCGATCCAGGGTTGGTCGCACAAAGCAAACGCCCTACCGCTTGTGCTATCGCTCTGGCCCCATTGTGTGTGCCTTTCAACGCGGACCAGAGCATGCTCTTTGAGTGCCAGGCACACAGTAGGTGCTTGCTTAGTCGATCAATGACCAAATGACTCCCCAGTCAGCAGGAAGCACTGTGAAGGCCAAGAGGGTGTGTGTCTTCCTGCTGAGCTGCCAGGCGCACAGTGGGCACTCAATGCGCTGCGGAGCGCGTCTCGGGGAAAGCATCTCCCGAGCACCCACCATGTCTCGAGCACCCACCATGTCTGCGGGGCAGGGGGAAGCCTCCCGCTCCGCCCCCATGCCTCTTCCTTTTCCCTTTTCCTCTCTGGCTCCCACACCAGCCTCTGGTTCCCACTCAGTCTTCCCCCATTTTTGCAGCCCTCTCCGAGCCCTTCTACCCCTTCCATTCCTCTCTCCCTCCAGGGAGTACTCATCTCTCTCTGGGCCCGGTTCCCTGGACCAAGTTGCCCCTGCTGCAGCCCCTCTCCCAGGAAGACCCCAGATCATTCACTCAGGCCCTTTCCAGCAGAAATACCTTTTGGAACTATTAAAGGGGTGGGGAGAGACACCAATGCAACCACTCTCAACCCGAGCCCTGCCTTCCCAGTGTCTCTGGCCAATCTGGAGGCTCACCTCATCCTTTCCCTGCGCTGTTCCCAGCCCTGGACCAGTTGTAATTACAGATTTCCATCTTCCTAGGCACCTATGTCAAGAAAAGTGCCATCCGGCCCCTCTGGCTCCCGGCTGTCACAAACACCATCTGGGTGCCCTGCTTCCTGGCAGCGACAGAGGATGTACCCAGGGCAGGTAATGGAAAAGGCCAGCGGTTCTTAGTTTCCCACATGCCACCCTGGGCCCTGTCGGTCAGCGCTGCCAGTGGTCAGCCTGCTCTCCCCTCACAAACCCCGATTGCACGGCGTCTCCCAGAGGACAGGAGACCGTGAGTTGGGGGCGGGTACCCAGAGACTGCTCCTCCACCATCCTCGGCTCGGAAGGCCTAACCCCCCCGCGGCTCCCTGAAAACGCAGGGCGGTCAGGACAAGGCCCAGGCGCCCCCGCCCCAGGGGCCGCCGCGGGGAATCCCCCTCCTCCGCTCAGGGGTCCCCCACCCCCTGCAAACGGGCGTCGGCGGGAGCCTGCAGCCGCGCCAGGAGGGGTGCATGGAAGGAACCGGCGCCGGAATCACAAAGCTGTGAGCCCAGGGCGGGCGGGGGATATAGCTCAGAAACCGACCTTCCTTTTCCCAGCGGGAGGAAAGGCAAGGGGGTGGGGGTTTGTCTTTGAACCGCGCTCAGTCCTCAAAGACATCAAGACAGCCCCTCCGGAATATTTCCTGCAGGAAAAGAAGGTCGCGGAGCACAACTGGGGAAACCGAGACCACGGGAGGTGACAGGGAGTAAGGGGGCACGAATCAGTCTCCGGCGCGCGCCAGCTCGATCTCCCCTGCTGCCACCTCCCTCCTCAGGTCTTTGGGGGCGCCCCCGAACTCTGGCCTGCAGGCGGGGGCCCAGCGGAAGGGCGCCCAGGTGTGTGACACAGGTGTGAAGGACCCAGGTGTGCCGGGGACCCAGGTGGCTGGAAGAACGCAGCGAAAGGGACTGGAGAAGGTGGTGAACACCGCCTGGAGCTTGCATCCCTCTGCAAAGAGACCTGGGCCTCACTCAGAGGCGGGATGGCGCGGCCTAACCAGGTCCAGCTTGTTCCGGGAACACCCAGCCCCGGCCGGCCTGGGAGTGGGGGGGGGAGGGCGCCGGCAAGGAAGCGGCTCCGGCTGGGCCCCCGGGTTCCGGCCGCTCCAGTATTTACAATAACAATGTCTCGACTCCCGGGCAGGGGCACTAGGGGTTCGCCCCGCGACCCCCGAGGCTTCCGCCGGCCTAAATGTGCTGTCCCAGGGAGAGGGGCCGCCAGAGCGCGTCTGTGGGTGTACGCTGCAAGGTGTAAAGTGGCACCGGGTGTGGGTGTGTGTGACACCCACTACTGAGATGTGGGAGGTTAGAGGATGCTGTCTGTGACGGAGGCACCGCTGTAGGTGCCACTTAACAGTGTTAAAGGTGTGTGCCGGCAAGGTGTGTGCGCAGACTCTGGGGTGTGTGTGTTTATAATGGTACGCGGTGTGTGTGTGTGTGGGGGGGCTGAGGGTCCTGCGTGTTGTACCAACGTGCTGGCCAATGAGGGTGACATAATTTTTGTTCGGGTGCATTCCTTAATAGGTGTGTGTGTGGAGTGGTCATCGGGGCGAGCAGTGTCCTGGAACACTGGCGGGAGGACATGGGATGGTGTGTGTGTAGCCAGTCGCCGAAATGTCACACCGGGTGTGCTCCGGGGCTGCGTCCCCTAGCGCTGTGCGTGCAGAGCCGAGGCGGTTCTGAGCCGGTACCGGTGCCCCAGTGGGCGCTGTGTGCGGGAGGCATGTCCGCGCGCACATATGCACGGATGTATGTGCGCGCACACGGCGCCGCGGGGCCTTCGGGGGCCGGCGGGGGGCTGGAAGCGCCCGAGTGATCTGAGTGCTCACCAACAAGTGTGTGCGTGCGTCATGGCTGAGGGTCCTTGCTGAATTTGTCCTCGGGGGGGCCCCCCCCCCACAAACATCCAACTGGGGCAGCTGCCTTTCCCCAACCGCTCTCCAGCCCGCGCGTTCCTCGAGTCCCTTCTCCCTGTCGTTTCCAGCACGCCGGGGTGCCGGACGCCCAGGCTGGGGTCCGCGCAAACAGTCCCCTCGCTCCACCCCCACCCCACACACCGCTCGCTTTCGCCTCTCTAGGGGTCTAGCTGCTACCTGGGAGGCCTCAGAGGGTACCGCCGCAACCCCGCACCCAGTTTCCAGCCGCCCCCCATCTCAGTCCAGCTGGCCACCGGGGGCCTTGCTCCGCCGAACGCGCCCCTCCCTCGGCTCCCGCCGGCTATGGCCGCTCCGGGTCGGGAGCCGCCACTGCCACCACCGCCACCACCGCCGGATCCTTACCCGCCTCGGGGCAGCGCCGGCCGCCCGCCCTGCTGTCCATGAGCCGCCACCCGCCCCGGCCCGGGCTGCGGCTCGGCCCCGCTCGGGCTGGCGCTGCGGTTCGGGCTCGGGCTCCGGCTGGCTGTGCGCGCAGCAGCCCCGGCGTCCGCGCCGCGCTCCGCCTTCCCGAGTGTGTGCGGCGGCGGCGGCGGCGGAGCCAGCAGCGAGCGGAGCGCGGCCCGGCCCCCCCCCTCCCTCCCCCTCCCTCCCGGCCCGCCCGCTCCCCGCCCCCACCCCCGCGGCCGGGAGGTGGAGCTCAGGGACCGCTCGGTGGCGCGGGGAGGGGACCCCAGCACCGCACCCCACAACCCCCGGAGCCGGGGTCCTCCTTTGCCATCGCCCCACTACGCAGACCCGGAGACTCCCGGTCCTCTACCTTGCACTTGTCCTACCGCCCCGGACCCCTCCCGAATTTCTCTTCGAACCTCGACACCTGTCCCCTACCCTTGGGAAGGGAGACTGAGCAAAAGTGTGGCCGTCCCACGCCCCCTTCCAATTCCCCAGTGCCTTCTTCCCTGGGCATCTCTGCTCTTCCAGCCGCCCGGACCCCCAGATCGGCGGGCGCGCTCCTCCCTCCCCGCTGCGCCCCGGGGCGGCCCTCCCCCCCCCCGCGGGCCCAGCCGCAGAGCGGTCAGCCTCGGCGGCCGCAGCGAGCCCGGGGTGGGGCGACGGGGTGGGGAGGAGGTGAATCGCGGCACGGGGAGGGTCAGGGGACCCGGACTCCTTGAGAATGAGGACAGGAGAGGACCAGTGTGGGAAGCAGGGGGACCTCCGGAACCCCCGGCTGTTGGAGGGTCCCCAGCATCCGCTGTTCTCCGGGCCGCCGCCGCCGGGAGACGTGGCCCTCCGCACGTTTCCCAGTGACATCCACACATTTTCACAGTCGCTCGGTCCCGGGGCCCGCGCGGCGCGCGGTGTCACGGCCCGTGTCACACGCCCTCGCAGTGCCACACGCTCCCTGTCACACTCACGCTCCCGAGTCACACACGGAGTCACACGCAGTGTCTCACATTCTCCGAGACTCCGCGCCCGGCGCTCAGCGTCGGCTCTCTGGCGCCATCTAGAGGCCTCTGAGCAGCTCGGGCACTCCCTCCCTAGAGCTCGGGGCTTTTGCTACCCCAGGCTCCCGAGTACCCCAGTTCTATATGACTCCCCGGCCTTCTTGAATCTAGGCTGAGGCAGAAAGAAGAAATCTGTCCCTGGCGAGGTCTGATACTGGGTGTGGAAAGACCCACTGTGGGGCGACTGTCTTGCTCTCTTCGTCTCCCTCCATCCTGCCCTTTTATCCTATGTCAATCCTGGTTTCTTGCTTCCACTTCTTCCCCTTCTCATACTTGTCATCTCTCATGGCACAGGTTTCAGAGGAAGAGTGACATTTCTGGCCAGCTAAGGGGACCAGCAGAGATGACCTAAGTTCTCTACTTTCCCTCCCCGCCCCCATTCCGCTGACCTTTGTCCTTTTTAGGCCTGATCCTGCTCTGGTCCCCACCCCCAACCCTCAGCCTCTCCTGGTGGGGGAGCTGAATGGGAGATGGAGTGAGTTGGTGGAACGAGAATGTGTCCTGTAAGTAGCTTCTCGCTGCTCCCGGCAAAGCTGAGCACAGCTCCAGGGAAGGAGCTAGTGGCCCAGAGAGAAGAAATCTTCCACAGAGCTGCCCAGCCTCCCTGCCCCCAGCGTGTGCCTGCTGCCCACTGCAGCAAACCCTCCCCGCTCTGCTTGCTGGGAGCCATTCAAAGCCTCCTCTGTTCTCCTCCCTTGCTCAGGGCTGACTTAGATAGGCAGCCGCAGGGCCTGGGCAGGAAATGCTAATCTCCCAGATGTTCTTCTCCATCCTCCCTGCTCCAACATCATCAAAACCAAGCCCTGCACTCAGGGACTGGAGCAGAACTGGGCTAGGGCAAAGCCACAGTGTGCCTGCTCTTCCTCCTCTTCTTCACCTTTAGCTCATTCTACCCCAGCTGCCGAGCCTGGGCAATGTATAATGGGGGGCAGGAATCATGGGTCTGTTCTGCCCCAGGAAGGAGGGCAGGGACTGGGGATAAGATGACTGGGGAACAGGAGGAAACCAGGCTCCCAGCCTCCTATGAAACTGGGAGGAGGACCTGATTGGCAGGTCGTGGTTGGGGGAGGGAGCTCCTGAAACTGCAGGTGCCTGAGATTCCAGCAGGACTGGCTCAGGGTGTGCTAGGCTGGGAAGTGGTTGGGATGCTTGTAGCTTTGGGCTCTGCTGGGCTGGTGCCGAGATGACTGGAGTGCTTTAAGAACTGGTACTGTCATGGGAAGACTGTTCTGTTGGCTGCTAGGACATTGTTGTTGAAATCTGATGCTAGTGTGCCTAGACTAGAGCCAGCCATATCAGGTTCCTGGAGACCTTCTGTCAGGAGCCCTGTGTGCATGTATGTGTGTGCGTGCACGTTCAGAGGTGGGCTAGCAATGAAATGTCTTTGGTCTTGAAGCTCTAGGTGGAAGGCTGGCCCTTTTGAGCTGCTTCTAGCCTAAAAGCTATTCTCAGTTAATATGACATAGTTGGTGCTGTGGCTGAATCTACATCCGAGGAGATAAGAGGCTGTTGCTAGGAGCCTGTACCTGGCAGCAGGCAGGCTGTTACCTGGGATCAGAGCAGAGCTACTGTTGTAGTTAGGACTGTAGCTGGGCTGCTATTGGTCCCAAAGCTAGAGCTGTGATGACAGTGTATCAGGGATTGGTCAGCGCTAAGATGCTCTTGCCCAGGTTTGTGGCTGGACCGGTACTGTGTGCAGAACTGGAGAGGGAATGCTGTTCCGTCTGCAGCCATAGTGCTGAAGCTCCAATGTAGCCCGGCCGCCATTTCCCAGTAATCTAGCGGACCACTGTTGCGTGGGGGCCATCGCCCAGACTCCGTTGCCTAGGAGATGAAAAGCTGTTCCCTGGGATGCTGTTCCTGAGAGCCAGGATGCTACCTGAGATGGGAGTTGATCTGCTGTTGTGTGCTTGGGCCAGTTCCCGGGTGGCTGTTGCTGAGTCTGTGGCTGGCTGCGTGGGGGGAAGCTGAGGAGCTGTGCCTTGAGGTCTGGGAGATGCCAGGAGCCCAGGGCTGGGGGTGGTGCTCTGTGGAGTCTTCAGCAGCTGCTCTGCTGTGGAGCTGGGAAGCCTGTTTTCATGACTGTTTTAACTCTTTTTTTTAACCTTGTTTTTCTCTCGGCTGCACTTTCGCTCACTCATTAATTTTGGTATTTTTCTCACGGTGCCTCAGCCCTTGTCATGGCTGCCATGGCAACAGAAGGCAATGTGCACAGTGCCAAAATATCTGATCAAAAAATAACCAAAATAAGCAAACACCAAAACGGCTGTGCTGGGGGGCTATGTCTGAGGGAAAGCCAGCCGCTCTGGTCCAGGGTGCCTTGGGTTCCCAAGGGACCCCACTCCCCCACATGCTCTTCCCTCCAGGAAAACTCTGCATAACTTTCTGATAATCTTGGAGGCCCCTTCCCAGGGACCCTCATGACAGTCTCCCAAAGGCTTCTCAGAGATTCCCAGGGGTCCTCAAGTATGCTGCATACCGTGGGAGGATTGGGAGGCTGTGGGGACAGGGCTCCATCCCCAGGAGCTAGCAGCCAAACTCCTAAGATGCCCCTTTGACTGTCTTAGTAACATATACCTGCACCCACGGCCCTGACCCTGTCCCAGACCTGCCTTCCCTCAGCTTCTCTGCTTCCTGATCCCTGCAGGCCATCTCCAGATGCTTTGGTCCATAGGTCAACATTGAGACAGGATGGATGGACAGAGGGACAGAATGGAGAAAGCAGCAACCCCCAAGTCCCAGCCGGAGGGAGGGCTAGGTAGGTGGGTGGGGCATCACTTCAGTTCTTCCCTAACTCTGGTTGCTCTGGCCTGGGAGGCTCCTGGACAGCCCCCAGACACCACATTCCAGAATTTCCCCTATTTTCAAGCGGTAGCCTTCTGGGCAGGAGGTGGGAAGGGGCAGCATCCTGGCTTCCTCGCTTCTCACAACCTGCCTGCCTTCTCGTTTCCCCTTAGAGGGACTTGACCTGGGGTGTCTGGGGTCTCTGAAAACCGAAGGAGCCCCTCAAGTCAGTCTCAAATCACGTTGCACCATTGCATCTCCCCGGAGAAGCCCCACCTCCCATCGGCAGCAGCGGAAGCCTCCTCCCAACCGGCCTCAGTCCCCGCTGGGGGATGAGGAGGCCTCACCTCCACCTCCTTACTTTCATTGCTTCCCCCCCCCCCCTCAACGCCCCCAGAGCCTGTAGTGGCCTTGGCCTCCTGGCAGAGCCTTCCTGGGCCTGTTTCCATAGAAACCGGGTAGTGTGTGCAGTGCGGCAGGAGGGAGGGGGAGACGGCGCGGGAGGAAGGAGCGCTGTGGCGGCGCAGGGACAGCCCCAGAGGGGAGACCCTTGGACGCTAAGGGGAAGGGGGTGGGGCTGGTCCTTCCACTGGGGTGGGGGTGGCTGGATTTGGGAGCAGGGAGCCGAGAAGCCAAAGCTTAGAAGGTTCTCACACCAGCAGCTGGTCCGGCAGCTTCTTAGGAGGGGCGCACAGTTCGCAGCTTCTTAAGGAGGGGCGCACAGTTCCGAGGGTTGGGGCGAGGGGAGTCAGGGGGGCACAGTCCCTTTACCCACCCCGCTGTACCCCCGTCCTTTCCCGCAAACTGCCAGATCCGGAATGAAGTCCTTTCCCGGCTGTCTCTCAGGCGGGAGGATCCCTTAGCTCCCCGAGATCCCTGCTCCTTCTAGCCCAAAGGGTCGGTGCGCTGCAGGCGGGGCCGCGCTGCGACCCTGTGGCCGCCGCTGACCCCTTGGTGTGCGGCACTCAAAGGCCCCATTCATCTCCGGGGCTGAAGGCGCCTTTGTCCCGGCCAGGGGGTTGGGGGCTGGGGGGTCTTGATTCAGAAGGAAGGAATGCGTCTGGAGAAGTAGCCCCGGGGCTCCAGTCTCCAGGTCCCCACCAGATCTCCACCCGGACTCTTGCACGACCCCGAGCCCTTCCCCGAGCGGCTCCCGGCAGCAGCCTCCTCGCCTCTAGAACGGGTGCAGGCCGCGGGTACTCCCGGGGAGCCTGGTCTACCCTTGGGGCTTGCTCGCGGCAACCTTTGCTGGGGCCGGGAGCTGTCCAGCACCCAGGTCCTGACGGACCGCGCCTTCATTTCAGAACCTTCAACAGGGGTGCTCAGCTCTCTCCGCTCACTCGGGCTACAATCTCCTTTAGCCACACCTGACCTGGGGCTGGGGTGCCGCCCCGATCTAGGGAGTCCTCCTAGGTCTGAGGAGAAAAGACTAGAGGAGCAACTGGATCCCCTGAGCAGAACCTAAGGATCAGGAACACCCCGGCCACTCCCTTGGAATTCTGTCTTCCAGGCTCGACTGGAGCGCCCCGGGGTGGGGTGGTGGGGGTCAGGCCCCCCTTCTCCCTCCCCATCTCTCCCTCGGTGCCTGGGTTTCTGTTTCCCTCCTTCTCTCTTCCCTTCTCTTCCTCTCTTTCTCTCCCTGCTGGGCTGGGGGCTGCTGAATTATCATTTCTCAGCTCTGCTAATGTGCTCCCCTGCTGCGGGGAGGGATCATAATTCTGGGAGATGATTAAGTTTCAAATTGTTTTTCTTTGTGTTGTTGAAGATGAGGCTTTAATATGATCCCTCCCCAGACAGGGGGCCGGCCTGGCCCCAACCTCCTCCCTCCTTGGGGTCCCCTCTAAACTTTAGTGTGTAGGGGGAGGGGGGCATGGGCTTACCTTTGAGTCAAACCAGACTGCAAATAAGGCAGTGACAAGGAAACACTGGCAGTCTTGAGACCAGACAAGTCAGTGTTCAAATCCCAACTCTACCCACTTACTACCTGTGTGAACTTGTTTCAATGATCTCAAGAACTCAGTTTCTTCATCTATTAAATGGTGATAATATAGCATTTGCCTTAAAGAGTGCTTATGTGGATTAAAAATGATAACAGATGGGATGGAAGTGATAGTGCAGCAGGGAGGGCATTTGCCTTGCATGTGGTTGACCCGGATTCATACCCTGACACCATATGGTCCCCTGAGCCTGCCAGGAGTCATCCTTGAATGTAGGGCCAAGAGCAAGCCCCAAGCACCACCGGGTGTGGCCCCCAAACCAAATAAAACCAACCAAACAAAAAAAGAGCAAAATAAAGAAATAAATAGAATTATGATATGGGGGGGACAGAGAGACCATACAAAGGTTAAGGTGTTTGCCTAGCATGTCACTGGTAGGCAAGTGGTTTGAATGCCAGCACTGGGTTTGCTCCCTATAGCACCTCCAAATGTGACCCTGAGCGTCTCTGGGTGTGGCCCCAAAATAAAAAATGAAGACACATATGCCGTGCTTAGATGTCCATGGCTCCCATGGCAAACTTATGAAGGAGGGCCAGAGAGATGTAGAGGGGGTAAGGTGCTTTCTTTGCATATAGACAATTTCTCTTTCATCCTCAGCACCACATATGATCCGCTGACCCACTTGCCTCCTCCAGGAGTGACCCCTGAACACAGAGCCAGGAGTAAGCCCTGAGCACTGACCAGTGTTTTCACCCCACCCAAACAAAACAAATTTCTAGGTTAGTGGTTGTTGCTGAACACAAGCCCCATTCTGTGGGATCTAGCCCCCACCCCCTCTCACTTTGTTCTCTAGCTCAGGAAGTATGTTGCTCATGCCTGCTATTTCCCAGGCACTGTGCAGAGAGGTGAAGTGATCTGGGAGAGAGGAGGTTGATTTTCTTACTTAACAGTGCCTCAAACACCCCTTTATTCACTGCTTCCCCTCCTTGTAACTTAAGTTCATTTGCATTATGCCCTCCCTCCTACTGGCTGCTCTTCCTTAATTATTTGCACTCTGTTCTTCCTTTCACTGCACTTACACTTCTTTGAGATTCTTAGCCTTCTAACATATATGCATGCATCTTTACTTTGTAGTCTTTATTCCAGCTGGGGTTCACATAGTGAATAAAGGAACTGAGTTTTCAAATTGGGAGAGAATCATGAGTCATGGTGTGTGTGTGTGTGTGTGTGTGTGTGTGTGTGTGTGCGTGTGTGCGCTGTGTGTGAGAGAGAGAGAGAGAGAGAGAATTTAATTTACATTCAGCAGTGGCTCAACACTGTACTCGGTGGTACTCAGGGCATACTCCTCCTTCTGTGCTGATCACTCCTGGCAGGGCTCAGAGGATCATATGTGGTGCAGGGGGTCAGACACAAATCTACTGTGTGCAAGGCAGTCGCCTTTTCCACTCTTCTATTGCTCGAGCCCCTGAACTATGTTCTTGTTTGTCTGTCTAGCTCTATGTTTATCCATACAATCCTGAATGATGTCTATGTCTTTGTTTTTTTTTTTTTTTTTTTGTGGATGCCATACCAGGTGGATCTCAACTCCACCAGTTCATAGCTTGGGGCTCACTCCTAGTCATACTTGTTGGATTACACAGTATGGGAGACTCTAACCTGGGCCATCTCCATGCAAAACACAGACTTTTCCCATTGAACTCTGACTCTATCCCAGCTGTGTCTGTCTCTTTGCTGCCTACCTATTTTCCTCTCTCCTTCCCTCTCTACCCATGCATCTCTATATGTTATTATACTCTGGCTGGGGAAGCCTGTTTGCTTATCAGCAAAAGAAGCTGATTTATGATAATGCATTTTTGTTTCTGCTCATGTGGCTTCTCCTTTGCCAGTCTGACTCACCCACCCCAGTTTCTACAAGTAATTTCAAAATTCTTTCAGGACTTGGTTCAGTACTGGAGGGGCATAAAGGAAAATCCAGCCTCTTCTCAGGCTTATAGAGACCGAAAATTGACACCAGACAGATTCAAAGAAGAGAAAGAGCACATTTAATTACATATGTAGGGAGCATTAACACGGATATAAATTTTAGAGTCAATGGGGCAGACCAAGGCCTTTAATTCTGGGGGTAATGAGTGGAAATAGGGCCTGGGGCAGTGAGGACATAGTGGGGGTCTCCTGCTGAGAAGAGGGTGACTCCATATGACCCACCAGATGCTCAAAATGTTTGCCCTGCCAGAAGATAGCTTTCTCCCAGAGAAAGGTTATTTCTGAAATGACCCCAAATCCGGATAATCTTCATTCTTTCAGGTAATTATAACAGTTTCTCTTGAAGCCCTCAGGGTCTTGGTTTACCTTAGCTCCACATACCAAGGTAGTGTTAGAAAAAAATTTGCTCTGGACATTTCCTTGTGAGAAACAGAAATTAAGGCTGCAAGTATTTTAACAAAAGCAAATTTAATATAGGGGATTAAGTGCTTATGAAGTCATTGAAAAGATTTGTGAAATGGAAGTGCACCAGGAGAAGCAATACAGAATCGAAAGATGGGGCCTCAACAGGCTAGCACTGGGACTAAAGGATGAAGGATTTGCTATGTAGGGATTAGAGAGAAGAGACCAAGAAGTTAGTACAGCATATAGGACCCTTGCCTTGCAGAGGCTGACCCAGGTTTGAACCCTGGCATCCCATATAGTCTTCTGAGCACTACCAGGAGTAATTCCCTAGTGCAGAGCCAGAGTAACCCCTGAGCATCACTGAGTGTGGCCCTAAAACAAAATGGAGACCAGGAAGCCAGCCTGGTTGTTCCAGGAGAAGCCCTTGTCTCCAGGACATGCTTGCCAGTTGGTAGGCACAGGGGAGCACAGCCCTGTTCATGGACTAAAGAGAGCTCAGAGGCTGCCACACAAGCTTTGCACTTACAAAGTCCTGAATTCTATCCCCAGCACCACAAACCCCCCACCCCATTACCACCAGGTGTGACTCTGGTGTTTCCTAGCACACGGAGTATGAGCACTCAGTAGCCCGGCTGAGTATCTCCCAGAACTGCTGAGTACTGAGCACTCCCCTGAGCACTGAGTAGCCTGCCTCTCCCCCACCCCGCAAATATTTCTTCTTCCTTTCTGCCTTCCTTTGTGTCACACAAGTGCACTTAGCTCTAGGGGAGTCCAGGAAATATATTCTAACACCACGGTGTGTGACTCAGTAGGAGAGAGGGTGTGTGCCAATCAACCACAGGCTACATGAACTTGGCCCCTGTCCCTTAGGATCACACAAACAGGAGAAGTTAGTATCAAGATCAATGCAGGTTGAAAGGATGAGCCCCAAAGGATCAGCGATAGGCCAAATTTCAGCCACAGGAGCTTGAGGACCTTAGTTTGAAACTGATTCTAGATCATTCACATGATGGAGTCCAGGCAGAAGCTGAAACCAGAGGCCCCAGAAAGGCAGGGATGGGGTGGAAGAGATTGGAACCCATGCCAGAGGTAGTTCTCATCTCCTGAAATGGAGTTCACTGCAATCTAAGGTCTTGAGTACAGCTTCAAGAAATCAGGGCCCAGGCTAGGAAAAATACAATAGGTGGGGAGGTTGCCTTGCATCAGCCAACCTTGATTTGAATCTTTGGCATCACATATGGTCCCCCAGCATCCCTGAGCACAGAGCCAGGAGTAAACACTGCCAAGTTTGCGTCGACTCCAAAAAAAGAACAATAGAATAGTAATATGAAATTATCCCCCACTCCCGGGATTGCTGAAAAGAGGACTGGACAATACAAAAGTGGGTCCATCTTTCAGACAGGAAGGCCTAATTCGGGAGGGGGTTTTTGTGGAGGGGAAATATCCAGAAACTGACGTGTTCCAGATGTCTGTGTCTGTTGCCGTCTGCAGTTCCAGATGTTTGGCACCTCGCCCTGACTCTGGAACTCTGGTGCCAGGTTCAGGTGATTCTGGGAGCAGGGAACAGAGGCACCTTGGAAGATCCCAATAAATTCCACATCTATAAATGGACTTTGTTTACATTGTTTTGTGAGTACAAAAGAGTAGGAGTCAAGCTGGATCTTTCCATGGGCCTAGGTGCTATCCAGGTGACCAGGAGCTGCATTTCCAAAGTCTTTTTTTTCTTTAAGGGTCACACCTGGCAATGTTCAGGGGTTACTCCTGGCTCTGCACTCAGGAATTAATCCTGGCGGTGCTCAGGGGACCGTATGGGATGCCAGGGATAGAACTCGGGTTGGCCATGTACAAGGCAAATGGCCTTGAGCTGTGCTATTGCTCCGCCTTCCATTTCCAGAGTCTTATCCTATGGACCAGAGAGATAGTTCATGCAAGGCTTTTGCCTTGCTTGTGACCAACCCCACTTTCATCTCCGTCACAGATGATGACGAGCTCAGAGTTCATCACCCTGAGCACAGAGTCAGGAATAAACCCTGAACACCACCAGGTGTACCCCAAACAAGTCCTACCCCACCACACACAGAGTCTTGTCCTGGTTCAGCTATATTCTAACTGTGTGAACTTGGTCCCAGAACTAATCTCTCTAATTGTTCTCCTGTCTGTAAAATGGAACTACTATGCATTTACCTCACAATCTAGTGGGTCAGTGAACACCAGATGTCTAGTTCTAGACATCTAGACCTATGTAGACAATTGTTTCCCAGAACTTTTCAATAGAAGGTACCTGAGAGTATTTTCGCTATTGTGTGGATACCCTTAATATTACTTTGTTATTATTGTCGAGACCCTTGGTAACAAACATCTTCCATCTACTTACCAAGAAGCAGCTCAAAAAGAGGCTTCCTCATACACAGCTTGCTCCAAAAGTTCCTCGTCATATTCTAGAAGAGCTGGGGCCAGGCCAGGCCAGCGGCGCTGCTCCTCAAGCCTGTTTCCTGAAACTGTCTCTCCAGTCTCAGCGGTCTCTGCGTGGCTCTAATGGGCACTGACCACACCCACCCCACCCCTGGCCCACACACACAAGGCAGGGGGCCTGAGTTAATCCTACAGATGAGAAGGGAGAGCCTGGTGTATGCAGAAGCAGAGGCCAAGAATCAAATGGAACCATGTTCTCTCACCCTTTCCTTCTCTGCTCTCCTGTCCTCGAGTGCCGTGACTTCCTGTAAAGAACCCATAACATGTCCCAGGTGCCATGCATTGTGGTAGGCATAGGGAAGATCAGGAAACGAGAAAGAAAGGCAGCCCGAAGGCAGTTAGAGCTTGCAGTCTGCTGGGGCTGCAAACGGTATTAATATAATCAAACAAATAATCATTTCATTACAGGTATAATAAGTGCATCCAAGGAAGATGACAGAGAGTAATGAGAGTGGGTAATGGGGGGGATTTAACCTCCCTGGTTATTCTGGAGGGAAGAGGAAGCAGGCAGGGGTGACCAGACATAAAGCATGTGTGAGAGTCAGCCAGCCAGGAGCGGGGAGTACCTTGGGCGGAGTGAGTGAGTTCCTGCCAAAATGTTAGATGATAACTTTATGGTGTGTTGCCTTGACCAGAGGCATTTGATTCTTAACTGGGGACTCCCAAAGGGATGAATATTTAATGGTGGGATTTTTGAGAGGCACGTGAACAGCTGGGAGGGTCACGAGGCCTCAGCAGCATTCAAACCAAAGAGGTGTGGGGGCAGGGGATGTAAGTATATGTTTGTGATTGTGAATGTCACAAAAATGCATATGGACAAGTCCAGAGAGCTGTAACTAATAATTGTGACACCTGGGCCAAGCCACACTACCTTAACTTTAGGGGTGTGGAGGGGATGGAGGGGACACTTGGCATGCCAAAGCCTAGAGTTCAGCCTCAGCACCACAGGGAACTCTGACACTGCTGAGAATGGGGTGTGTTGCACTAAACAAACAGCAACACAGCAAAAAAAAAAACCATAACTTTAATACGTCTGTTGGTTTATTTATTGGTTTGTGGCGCACACCTGGCTGTGCTCTGTCCTTACTCTGCTCTATCTCCGGGATCATTCCTAGTGGGATGTAGTAGAGTCAAATGCAGTACTGAACATTTGAACCAGCCTCAGTCACATGCAAGACTGTTGCAGGACTTCTAAAAGCCTTTGCATCTGCCCTGGATTGCCTCCTGCAGATCACTTCGTAGATAGGGGGTAGTTTATTTATTTATTTTTATTTTATTTTTTTTTTCTTTTTTGGGTCACACCCGGCAATGCTCAGGGGTTTCTCCTGGCTCTGCACTCAGGAATTACTCCTGGCGGTATGTGGGGGACCATATGGGACGCCAGGGGATCGAACCCGGGCCGGCACAGGCCAGCAGCGTGCAAGGCAAGCGCCCTACAGGCTGGGCTATCGCTCCAGCCCTGAGGGGGTAGTTTAAATGTGGCAGTTTATCTGACCATGTATTCTGTACTGGCTGGTATAAATATTCTCTCATGCTACCACAATCATCGTGGGACTAGCTAGATCTTACCAGCATATTTGCCTGGCCACGTTGGGTCTCTAAGCAATTAGACCAGAGAGAAATGCTGTTGGCCTCCAAGCAAGCAAGCATGGTTCCCTGATAACTCAAAGGCAACTAAAATACAAAACTACCGTGAAGTAGACGAGACTCTTGTGAAGGCTTGGAGAAATATTTAACTGGCATTAGTATTAGTCTTTGGCACAGAGACATGCCATCTCAGAAACCCCCTTCTCTGCACTATAAGGCATTTCCAGGCAGATCTTGGCTCAAAACATCAACATATAAAAGGGCCTAGGTGAGGTGAGGGAGAAATTACCTGAGGGCATTTGACCCTCCATGCTTCCCATAATACTGGGAGGTCTGAGTTGCAGGAGTATAAAACTAGCTGCTTCCTCTCTTGCTCTCTCTTTTTTGGGCTCTCGCTTTGTGAGCTCATACCCTTCTTGGGAGTCTTGTCTTTGTCTCCTTTCTACAGGGCCTTTACGTGGTGGCCGCCATCTTGGCCTACACGTGGCTGGGGTTCTAGCCGGGAATCCTAAGCACTGGGTTTTTCCTATTGCTGATTTGTATGCCTGAACCCGTGATAAGTAAAGCATTTTATTTTTATTTTTTGGCGGCCCCAAGTAAAAATTTAAAACCTGCACTGGATTCCTGAGTCTTCATCCATTCCCCACCGGCCGGAGGTAGAAGGGAACTCGTTTCCTGGTACTGTCGGGGACCCCAGCGGTTTCCCTGACATCTGGCGTCCCTGGGTGGGCACCCCTACACAAGACAAGCACTTTTACCCCTGTACTGTCTCTCTGACCCTCAGATAACTTTGTTATTTTAATATTTTTTCACTTCTGGTTTTCAGGTCACAGTGCTCAGGGATCAATTCTGGTGGAGCTTGTGGATCGGGGGCCTGTGGGGTGCCAGAATCAAACCTAGGTCAGCCACATGCATGGCAATTGCCTTACCTTTCATACTATCTCTCCAGCCCCCAAACATGTAACTTTATATCCAGGGATATGCCAGTTCCTGGGGAAGTTGGTAAGAGCATAGAAAGATTCCCCATGGAACCCAGAGCTAGTCTTTTTTCTGTCCTTGGCTCTCAACATTCCAGGTCATACCTTTCTGCCCATCCTTCTTCAGGGGCAAACAAGTTAGTCAAGCTAAAGAAATTTTGATACTGAAGGTGGAAGAGAGGCTATAAATTTACAGCCTTTAAAAAATAACTTTTGTGGGACAGAGTGATAGCCCAGTGGGTAGGGCGTTTACCTTGCAAGCGGCCGGCCTGTGCTGGCCCGGGTTCGATCCCCGGCATCCCATATGGTCCCCTGAGCACCGCCAGGAGTAATTCCTGAGTGCAGAGTCAGGAGTAGCCCCTGAGCATTGCCGGGCGTGACCCAAAAAAAGTAAAATAATAATAATAATAATTATTATTATTATTGTTATTATTATTATTATTGCTCCTGCCCCCACTACAGAATCTCAGAGGCTGGAAAACCTCATGTAACACAGCCACAGTCATCCTCAAGGTCGGACTGTACCAGTTGGACACAGCCCGACCCAAGAGAGAGGCGAATTCAAGCCCAGGTATGCAAGACTCGGCGACCACGCCAACCAGGCTTTTCAGGGAGCTGAAGCTGGGGCTGCCTCCCCACTCTGGCCCCCTCCACAAAGGCCTGGCGGCCCCCGCCCAGGACTGTTGCTAAGGCTCTCAGCCTGACACCAGGTACTCAGGCGCAGGGGCGGAGTTCCTGCCTGCCCGCCCTGTGCTAGCTGATGGGGCGTCCCGGAAGGGGGGCAGATTTTTGGTCCTCGCCTGCCCCCCCCCCCCTTTAGACTCTCAGAGGCCAGAAAACCTCGCGCCACACAACCACAGTCATCCTCAAAGCACCAGCGAGATATCTCAAAACCTGGTATACCACAAATGTGTGGGAGTCAGAGGTTAGATAAGGCAGATAAGGGAACAGTGTGCTAATAATTGTTGAAAATGATAATACCAGCCAAGAACTGAGCATTGAATATAGGCAAAAAATACACATTATAACCTCTGTTGTATGTATTGCAATCTACAATGTGTAAGAGAAGGAAGAGAGAGAGAGAAAGAGAGAGAAAGAAGAGATAAAGAGTCTGACATAGAGGCAGGATAGGGGAGTGGGGAGGGAAGTGGGGACACTGGTGCTGGGAAATGGGCAGTGGTGGAGGGATGGTGCTGGAACACTGTATGACTGGAACCCAAACATGAACATCTTTGTAATTGTATATCTCATGGCTGTATAATAAAATATTAATTAAAATAATTTTTTGTTGCTATAGTTGTTTAATTTGGGGATCAAACTATGGGCTCCTGCATGCAAAGCAGTTGCCACTTGCCATATAAACTATAACCCCATCCCCTGCTGAGACTTTGAAAGTCTATGCGAAGTGTGGTGTGTGTGTATGTGTGTGTGTGTGTGTGTGTTGGCACTTTTTCCTTTTGTGACTGTGAATAGGTATTTGGAGACCATCAATGTGATCACTCAGAGCCCCTGTGCTTTTGGGACCAGCAAGACCGATTTGCGTGCTCTGCCTCCCCTCCTCGGCCCTCTGATCCCATGAGAAGCAGAGGCTCAGATTGGCTGAGTCCTTTCATATTCACAACAGACTGAAATGCACTGACTGCAGCAGGCAAACAGAAGTAATATGCTCCCATTCACCTCCATTCCACAGAACAAGAGGGACCTGGACCCATTGCAGTGAATGAGCTTCAATAATTCATCCAGACTGCCGATGGGCTATTGACAGAAAGCTAATTTAATGCTGGGGAGCTAGGGGAGGTAAGGAGCAATTATGCCTTCACCTGAAACATGGGCACTCAGCTGGCACTCTGGTGCTACACCGCAGGGTTGGGAAGTGCTAGGGAGGTCACTGCACCTGCCTTTCTTACAGAAGTTCCCTCTCAGGCTGCTAGCATGTTGCTCTGTTCCCACGGCGTGTTAGGATTTCCCAGCAATGCAGGAGATGGCTCATAGATCAGATCCAGGTCTTTTCTGTCTCTCTCTTGATGAATCAGAGCCGCTGGCATTTTGTGGGGGTGTGACAGACAGTTGGAAGAGAGGAGTTGAGGTCTGGCTGGAGGGGTGGGGGAACCTATAGTTTAAGTGTAATGTAGCCTGAAATAACATCTAATAACCCATTTGATTTTCTTCTTTCTCAAAAAGCAAAATTATTTGGTTTGGAGCTATAGTACAGTGGGTAGTGCTCTTGCCTTTGCGAGGCAGACCCTGATTTGATCCCTGACATCCCATATGATCCTTTGAACACTACTAGGGTGATTCCTGAACTCAGGCACAGGAGTAACCCCTGAGTACCATATGGTGTGGTGGAAAACCCATAAATAAATACTGCTCATTTATTTTATTTTATTTTATTTCATATTTTGCTTTTTGGGTCACACCTGTCAATGCTCAGGGGTTACTCCTGGCTCTGCACTCAGGGAATTACCCCGGTGGTGCTCAGGGGACCATATGGGATGCCGAGGATCAAACCCGGGCTGGCGCATGCAAGGCCCTACCCACCGGACTATCACTCCGGCTCCAATGCTGCTCATTTAACATCCTCCCAAATATTTGGTGCCGAGAGATATTACAACTGGTAGGGCATTTACCTTGCACACAGTCAACTAGGGTTTAGTCCCTAGCATCCATGTGGTCCCCTGAGCACCACCAGGAGTAATTCCTGAGTGCAGAGACAGAAGTAAGTCCTGATCTTCACCAGGTGTGGTCCCCAAACCAAAAATAACACTAATAATAATAATAACACCCCCAAATATTTGTTGAATTCCTCTTCTTCTCTGTTCAATAAATATTTAATAAGCATCTGTTGGTACTAGATGAACCAAACTGTCTGGGTCCTTGCTGTTATGAATAGAGAGATGAGTTTAAATAAGCACAAGAAGGAGCATACCCTTGCAAATGGTAACTAAGACTATTTGTTTCTATTCATTCAATAATTAATTCAAGGGCCGGAGTGATAGTCCAGTGGGTAGGGCGTTTGCCTTGCACGTGGCCAGCCTGTACCAGCCTGGGTTCAATCCCCGGCATCCCATATGGTCCCCAAGCATCGCCAGGAGTAATTCCTGAGTGCAGAGCCAGGAGTAACCCCTGAGCATTGCCGGGTGTGGCCCAACAAGCAAAATAAATAAATAAATAAATAAATAAATTTAATTATTTTATGCGAAAGAATAACAGTAAGGAGTAGCTCTGGAGCAGAAAGGCTTACTTGAGCCTTGAAGGATGAATGGCTTAGGGAAAGAGAGAGGGAAGACCAGGCCAGGAGGTGGGGAAGGCTTTGCTTCTTATTGTAAGCAGATGAATAGATATTATAGCAGTCCAGTGAGAGAAAACAAATTGAATAAGATCTGAGTTCACTATTTTTTGGTGGCGGGAGCCATTTACAATGACTCCAGGGGCTACTGTGCTGAGGGGACTTTATCTTCTGCCTGAGATTAGATCATGTGTCAGGTCATGTAAGGAAGGTGACTTACTCCTTGTATTATCTTTGCAGCCTAATCTGCATTTTTGTTTGTTGTTTGATTTTTGTCTGAGGGAGGAGGTTTAGTTCAGGGGATCAGTCTTGGAAGGTCTCGGGGACCATATGTGGTACTGGGACCAACAAGACTTGACCACATACAATGTAATGCAAGCAACTCACTCACGGTGCTTAGTATCCCCACTGTACCACGTGGACTTACCCTTCCAGCCAAGGCTGCATTCTTTAGTATGATGACCTACAGGACCTCTAGTGAAAACAAGGAGAAGGAAATTCTGACACATGGGTTAACCTGGAGGACACTATGCTAAATGACCTAAGTCTGTCACAAAAAGAACAAATATCCTAAGATTTCACTTTAGTGAGCTATATATAGTGAACAAATCCATATGATAGAAAATAAAATCGTGGGGGCTGGAGCCCCCCAAATTTTTGTAAGCCCAAAATTTTTTTTTAATTTTTTTGCTTTTTGGGGGTCACACCCGGCGATGCTCAGGGGTTACTCCTGGCTCTGCACTCAGGAATTACTCCTGGCGGTGCTCGGGGGACCATATGGGATGCCGGGATCGAACCCTGACTGGCACAGGCCGGCCACGTGCAAGGCAAACGCCCTACCCACTGGGCTATCGCTTCGGCCCCAATTTTTTTTTTGCCTTTTTTGGGTCACACCCGGCAATGCTCAGGGGTTACTCCGGGCCCTGTACTCAGGAATTACTCCTGGCGGTGCTTGGGGGACTATATGGGATGCCGGGGATCGAACCCAAGCAGGCAGAGGGCCGGCCGCGTGCAAGGCAAACGCCCTACCCGCTCTGCCCCATTTTTTTTTTCTTTTTTTGGGTCACACCCGGTGATGCTCAGTGGTTACTCCTGGCTCTGCACTCAGGAATCACTCCTGGCGGTGCTCGGGGACCATATGGGATGCCGGGATTGAATCTGGGCCAACACAGTCCAGCAGGCAAACGCCCTACCCGCTAGGCTATCGCTCCGGCCCCTCGGCCCCAATTTTTTAAATTTTAAAAAAATGATAATTTCCAAAGACTGGATTGTGGGGAGTGATTACTTTTTATTTTATTTCATTATCTATGAACAATGAGAAGAGAAGTGAAGTGAAGTGATCTACCTACCTACCTACCTACCTACCTACCTACCTATTGTATGTGGGGGCCATTCCTGGCTCCCACATGCAAAGCATGTTCTGCAGCCCTTTGAGTGATCTCTAAGCACAGAAAGTGAGTTTTCTTTAGCTCTTCATTATTTTAAATTTCACTCCACTTGTATCACTTGTCTTCCCGTTGATCATCGATTTGCTCGAGCGGGCACCAGTAACGTCTCCATATGTCGTGTCACATGCTAGCTCCAGGAACATAAAGAGACTCAAACCATTCCATCAGGTCTTGGAAATGAGGTCTATAATTGTTGCTGGTATTTGGCATATCAAATATGACACGGGTAGCTTGCCAGGCTCTGCCGTTTGGGTGGGATACTCTTGTAGTCACCTCTCATCTAGAGCATTTATTGATGAACCAGGCTTGGTGGAGCTCTGACGAGAGGGGAGTCCAGATGTGGAAAATGGCAACTCTCATGGTGTGGGGGCTCCTCTAGCTTCTTGCGAGGGCTCTGCTGGGGTGGTGGGCCAGGGCTAGAACCTGCCTTCCCTCCCGGGTGCCTCGTGATCAGGGAGAGCTGGTAGCAGCTCTGCCCTGTGTATGTGAATCTCATTTTACATTTAATTTTAAAAATTAATTTTATTATTGTCTATTTGTTTTTTTGGACAATACCCAGCTTTGCTAGGGGCTTACTCTTTGGCTCTATGCTCTGGAGTCTTTCTTGGAGATGCTCAGAGACTATGTGCAATGCCAGCAAGTGGCTTAATCACTATACTGTCTCCTAGCCCAAGTACATCAGCTAAGGCACTTGCCTTTCATGGCTGACCCAGGATCTATCCCCAGGACCCCATATGGTACTCCAAGCCTGCCAGGAGTGATGCTTAAGCACAGAACCAGCCTTGACCACCACTGGGTCTGACCAACTCCTCCAAAAGACAAACACAACACAAACAAACAAAAAAGAAGCAAAATCTTTCTCTCCAGTCTGAAACAAGTTCTTTAATAGAGATAGCAGTTTGGTTTTGCAAGACGTAAAAATTTTGGCCATTGCTTGCACAATGATGGGTGTGCAATAAGCTTATGCTTCTCATGATTGAACTGTAAACTTAGGATGAGAGAAACAATTGTCTGGAAAAAGAGGAATAAAGTTAGGGGACTCATATTTCCTCTTTTCAAAACTTATTACAAAATGGCAGTAATCAATAGTGTGATATTGCTATAAGCAGAGACACCCAGATCGAGGGTATAGAATTGAAAGCCAGAAGTAAATTCATGTATGCGTGGTCAACTTGAATTTTGACAAGAATACCAAATTATCCAATGGGAAAAGTGTTTTTTCCTCCACCAAATAGTTGGGACATCTGGATAACCACAAGCAAAAAAAAAAAAAAAAAAAAGAATTCTTACTTCATACTATACACTGCCCCATTCCCCACACACACTCTAAATAGCTCTGTATCACTGTATCACTATATTCCCGTTCATCATCGATTTGCTCGAGCGGGCACCAGTAACATCTCCATATGTCCTGTCTCATGCAAGTAGAGCCCAAGGGCACCTGCTTGCTCCAGGAACATAAAGAGCCTCAAACCATTCCATCAGGTCATGGGAATGAGGTCTATAATTAGTATGGATCAAAAACCTAAATCTCAGTATGGATCAAAACCTAAATCTAAGAACCAAAACTTTAAAACTCTTAGAAGACAATATAAGGGTACATCTTCATGATTTTAGATGTAAATGGTTTCTTAAAGATGATAATCAAAGCACAAACAACAGGGCCTGGAGAGATAGTACAAACAGCAGGGGCTGGGGCTGGAGAGATAGTAAGGTGCTTGCTTTGCTCTTGAGCAATCGGGTTTGCTTCCCAGCATAGCATATGGTCCCCTGATAACCTATAGGAGTGGTCTCTCAATACAGAGCCAGGAGTAAGCCCTGGACCCAAAAAAGAAAAAGAAAAAGCTAAACATAAACATAGAATTACCGTGTGGCTCAGCAATTCCTTTTCTATACACACACACACACACACACACACACACACGAGAATGGAAAACATACTCAGACAAGTACATAAATGTTCATAGTAATATTCATAATAATCAAAGGTAGACGCAAGCTGAATCTTCTTCATTAGCAGATGAATGCATAAACAAATGTAGTATATTTATTAATGAAGTGTTATTCAGCAATAAGAACAAAAAATGGCTGTATACTGTGATATGGATGTCCTGTTATGTGAAGAATGTATGAAAAGCATTTGCCTTGCATGGACTGACCCAGGTTTAATCCCTTGTGGTTCCCAAAACCCACCAGGAGTTACTGTGAGTACAGGGACAGGAGTAAACCCTGAACATGTCTGGGTGTGGCTCCCAAACAAGCAAAAATCACAAACACTCAAAAAATACACAATTTGTGACCAGAGCAATAGCACAGTGGGGAGGGCATTTGTTTTGCATGTGGCCGACCCGGGTTTGATCCCCTGGCATCCATAGGGTCCCCATAGCACCATCAGGATAATTTCTGAGTGCAGGGCCATGAACAACCCTTGAGCACTGCTGGATATGACCCAAAAAAAGCAAAGCAAACAAACAAAAATCACACAACAACATTCATTTATTCCCCCTTCCTTCTCTTTTTGCTGTTGATATTGCAGTGAGGGCGGGAGCGGGCACACACATGTGATCATGCTCTCACAGTTGTGGTACACAAAGTTCATACAGTTTCCAGGTGATAGAGATCACATGTTTGGTTGTGGTGCCTGGGGGTCCCAAACAGGGTATCCCTGGAATCCTGCGTGGTGCACGTGTATGATGCAACTTAACACTTGGCAAGGCCAACACTGCCACAGAACTTTCTTGGACCCCAACGTGTATATCTTTCTCCCTCGTGTTCCCTCTTTCCCTTTGTGGCCATTACTGCAGCAGTGGGGCACACACTCTTGGTTGAGACACTTATTGGCAACTGGTCCATCCATTGCACATTGCTCACACATTCCTTGCTGTGGTCACACATTCAGTCTGGGCGCCAGAAGTCCCAGACAGAAGAGCCCAGGGGCAGTGTTCAGTGCATGTGGGTGGTGCCAGGGTCCAGATCCGTGGCCTCAAGCTCTCAAAGCCTGTGCTTTTAGCCACCGAGCCATCCCAGGGCCCTGGAGCATACACTTTGAAGTGGCTAATTGTATTTTATATAGGGTTTACTTTGGTTAAAAGGAAACTGGTCTCTGGCCCCACCTCATGAGCTTTTGACTCAGTATAGCTGGCGGGAGGCCCAGGAATTAGAATTCAGATATCTCTGATGCAGGTGTTGGGACCATATTTTGAGAAACATTAAACTGTGTTAAACATCCTGTCATTCTCCTCCCATAGATCACAGCGTGTGTCCTGTTGTCATATGTTATCATTGTACCTACTATATGACACTTTTGCCCCAGACTGCCATCCATGAGAGTGAGACCCATGTCTCCCTTTTATTCATTGAAATGTTCCCCAACCTGTAGAAAAAGCACCTGGATGTTACATATGCTTGGTAGATTAGGGGTAGTTGGTCTGGACTGGATTAATTATTAAAGGGGCCAAAGTAAAAAGGGTAAGTCTTAAGGACTCTTGAACCCAAGAATCCAGTCTACATGGTAAATTAAGTTTTTGTTTGTTTTTTTTGTTTTTGTTTTTGCCCTGCTGTGTCAAAACCTGGGTCTCACTCATGCCAGGCATGTGCTGTAGCGTTGTCACCTTCTGGCTAAGGCTAAGGCAGGGGAATGCCATGGGCAATGACAAACCCTTATTCTGTCAACTGAAGAGAATCTGGCTAAGTTGAAACTCCTGCAAGGTGATATGTGCAGCCCCTTGCTGGTGTGGAGATCGTCCAGTTGGGGTGGGAAGGAGGCCTTCCCAGTCCCCCAAGCCAGCTTCCTTTAGGAGAACTCTAGAAAGCTTGTGGCCATGCCTGGATCCAGACGTCCATAGTCATGAGAGACTTGCACGGGCAGGCAGAGGCCCACACCTCTCTGGGCACCTCCTGCCTGGAAGAACCCTGCCAGGTTTTCTTGGCCTCTGGTCGATGCCGGCGCCTTTTGGCTGGGTGACCACTCAGACTCTTGGCTGTGCTCACAGTGTCTGAGAGCGTGCAGTCAGCAGAAAGTCTTTCCTCCTGTCACAGAGCTGGGTCCCAGCCATCCTACTGTCGCTGGTGCTGTCTCCTGAGGCCACGTCCACTCTGCAGGCAGCAAGACACGGCCAGAAGGGTGGCGGTCACATCCGGCCCCAGGCACAGATGCTGTTTACCCCTGACTGCTCTCACCCCGTCACCCAGGCCCCCCAACCATGAGTCCTGCTCCCCTGTCTTCTCTGTGAAGGAAAGTAAGGCTTTTCAACACTGCATTAAGCTTGTGAGTATCAATTAATCCCTAATCAATCAGCACCTCCCAGCTCCCCCCCTACCCCCATGTCATATACATACACTTACACGCAGGATCACAGAAAGAGGAAATCATATACCACGGCCTAAATAGCAGTATGCTTCAAAGGATGAAACACAATCCTTTTCTTACTTTTATCATTATCTCATGTAGCTTTCTCCAGGGTCCTGATCTTTCACTTGCCTCGTAAACTGTCCCTTCCATTGAGTGCAGTGTACGTCAGACAATGGCACTTAGTGCTGTGCCATTGTCTGATAAATGCTCTCAGTCCATCTCACCAGCCTTACCCCCAGAGCGATGTTTTATCCTTTTACCTGTCATTTAAAAAAAAGAAGTCACATGGTTTGTAATAGTATTAATATTTATGCCTTTGGCATGCAGTGTTATTGCATCATACTCAGTGCCAGAGTCAGTATGGGACTGGAGAGATAGTACAGCAGATAGGGTACTGGTCTTTCACATAGTCGACCTGGGCTCGATCCCTGGCACCTCCTATGGTCTCTCCCCACTAAGAGATGAGAGCCAAGAGGAAGACCAGGGCACACCTAGGTGTGCGCCCCCAAACAAAATCAAACCTAAGTGTTAGTATCTCTCCTGCACTGTGCCTAGATTCTTCTTTAGTTGCCCCCTTCCCAACCTTCATAAATTCTGTCCTGTTAACAGAATCCAAGGGTTTATTTTCATTGGCCATTGAATTCCCTTGCTGTGATTTTCTTCCCCTTTTTTTTATAATCCAGATAGGAATGAGATCATCCCATACACTGTTTCTTTATCCTTCTGACTCTTGTTTTTTTTTTTCTTAGCATGACACCATTTGGTCCATGAAAGTTGTAGTGAAATCCAAGATTTCATTTTTTCTTAAAGCTGAGTAGGACGTAGGATGATGTTTAAGTATAAGCCATAATTTCTTCATCCATGATCTTAGGTTGGGTACCTGGGTTGTTTCCAGATCTTGGCTATTGGAAATAGCACTGCAATGAGCAGAAGACTGCATATTTCTTTTCAAATTAGTGTTTTTGTATTCTTGGGATTGATGCCAAGAAGTGAAATTGCTGGGTCATATG
This sequence comes from Cryptotis parvus, assembly GCA_021461705.1. NCBI lineage: Eukaryota > Metazoa > Chordata > Mammalia > Eulipotyphla > Soricidae > Cryptotis > Cryptotis parvus. The sequence continues at coordinate 55,747 of JAJIBD010004730.1, read as the reverse complement.
GAAGTTCTATTTTCTAATGTTTGGAGAAGCCTCCATAATATTTTTCATAGAGATTGAACCAAATGACATTTCTACCAATAGTGAGTGAGGGATTCTTTTCCACCACTTCCTCACCTTTAATCTTTCTTTATAAAGTTGCCTATAAATTTACTTGAAAGTTGTATAAGCTTGTGAAATATAACAGGTATGCGGATGTCTAAAATGTGTATATTAACAACTGAACAATACTTGTCCCCTCTAATATATTACATTTTATTTTTACATATATCTATGACAAACGTTCCCTTGGTTTTCTTTATAACTTTATTATCTATGCATGCATTTCTAAATCATGTTTTTAGCTACTGTACATATAAATGGAATTTTGCTATATGTGTATACTTTTACATTTCAGCTTACTCTTTGTAGAATTCATTTCCATTGCTTTATGTATCTAAAATTAATTGATACTCATTATACATTTCATTGCATGATATACCACAGTTTATATTTCCATTCACTCTACATGGAGGCTGGGGTCTTTTTCCCTTTGGGGACATCACAAGCATTCTTGTTCTGAGTATGTGGGTTCATAATTCTTCAGAGTATATATTTATGGGGTTGCTGTGTCAGAGAGTAGCTCCAGTTTTAATGAAGATAAAACATTCATTTTACTAGGGAAGAAAGTGAGGCTCAAAAATGTTCCCAGCTGCATTAAATACAGGCAAAAAGATACACGATAACCTCTAAGTGTATATTACAATCCACAATATGTAAGAGAAGGAAGAGAGAAAGAGAGAAAGAGAAAGAGAGAAAAGAGATAAAGAACCTGCCATAGAGGCAGGCTAGGGGATGGGGGAGGGGAAGTGGGGACATTGGTTGTGGGAAATGGGCACTGGTGGAGGGATGGGTGCTGGAACACTGTATGACCGAAACCCAAACATGAATATCTTTGTAATTGTATATATCACGGTGGTATAATAAAATATTTAAAACAAACAAACAGGGGCTGGAGTGATAGCCCAGTGGGTAGGGCGTTTGCCTTGCCTGCGGCCGGCCCTTACTGGCCCAGGTTCGATCCGCGGCATCCCATATGGTCCCCCAAGCACCCCCAGGAGTAATTCCTGAGTGCAGAGCCAGGAGAAACCCCTGAGCATTGCTGGGTATGACCCAAAAAAGCAAAAAAACAAAAACCCAACAAACAAATAAGTAAATAAATAAATGCTCCTAGTAACCAGGGGTCTCTGATTTGAGTGGAGCATCAGGGAGGTACACCAGTCAACGTAGCTATGAAGGCCACATTCACAAGCAGCTCCGACCTAGCCTGGCTTTAATTACAGTAATATCGAATAGCTGTCACTAGACAATGAATAGTAGTTTAAAAACATAAATGTTGGGCCAGAGATAATACAGAAGTGAATACATACATACACTTGCCTTGTACATCACTGTAGCCACAACAATGGTTTGAATCCCAGCACAGAATATGGTCCTCTGAGCATCGTCTGTTGTGGCTCCTGAGCACAGAGGCAGGTGTGGTCCCTAAGCACCACCAGATGTGCATCCCGGCTCCAAAAACACATACAAATATTTGTTTCTACTCATAGAATGTGGCAATGGTATTTCAGTTGGTCAGGCAGCTGGGTCTACACAGTCGTTCAGAAAACAAGGGACTGAGGCTCGAGCAATAACAAGCAGGTAGAGCATTTGCCTTGTACAGAATTGACCTGGGTTTGATCTTCAGCATCCCATATGACCCTTCAAGCCAGCCTAGAGTGATCTCTAAGCCCAGAGCTGTCGGGGGGTCCTGGCCAGCAGCCCTCCCGGCACAAATGAGGAAGACCTAGATCTTGCCGGACTTCATCCCTGCGGAAAAAGGAGAGGGGTGGACTTGGGAGAAACTCCGCCTTGCCGCTGCTGCTGAGAAAGGAAAGAAAGAATGACACCGATGCAGTGGGAAGTTCTGGATAACAGTACTCGATTTACTGAACACAGTTTAAGCCTTTTATACAGTATTTGGGTGGAGGGGGTATAAGCACTAATCACCGGGGCATTTGCAAGCTCCTGGGTCATTGTAACAGATAACAACAAATGACAATCACAGATTTAGAATTTGCAAGGTAACATTTGCAAGGTAATGATCATTGATTCACATATTCCTGTGATCTGAGGTCAGAAGACCAGGCACATTCTACCTCACCTTAGCTCGGATAAGCACAGATGTTTTGAGTGCAACCATATGGGCAGGGCCCATGTCTGTGTCCTGTCCTTAGGACCTTATGGTGGGAAAGTGCTGGACCCTAAGGCTAGCAGCTCAGAACCCAACACAGAGACAAGAGTAAGTCCTGAGCAGCACTGAGTACAATACCAATATCAATCAATTGATCGATCGAGCAATCAATCAATCAATCAATCAATCAATCAAGGGGTCAGAAAGTCTGGGGGTAAGGTATTTGCATTGCACACAGCTAACATCAGTTCAATTCCCAACGCCGCATATGTTGTCCTAAGCATCGCCAGGAGTGTTTCCTGAGCACAGTCCAGCCTGCCCCCTCCCCCTTGCAAGATAAGAAAAAGGAACAAAACAAAACTCACGGTTGTTCTAGGACTTTGGTATCCCCTGTATGGTTGAAGCCAGGTTGCTGGCTGTCGTGTTTGCAATGCAGCTGTGAGGAGCATGTGGCACTTTAACAAGTATGCAAAGTTCTGTGACATGGCCTGGGTGCTGTCCATGTCCCTCCCTTACCTGCTTGCCTGATTGTACCTGCTGGAAAGTTGGTCACTGGCATAACAGCCTCATCCCAGATCAATTCTGTTACCATGAAGGAAGGGGAAGATGAATTCTGGTGAATAGTTAGTCATACCGCTACAATGGGTGATTGTATAATGCCTCCCCACCCATTATTTCTGTAAGTTATTTTTTCATTTCTTTTATCCTCCTCTACTTACCTTGACTAATAGTTTTCCACTTTTTTTTCTCTAACAAAGCAATCTCAAGGATAAATCATGAAATCTATGAATAGGTATTGGTTCGGAAAGGTAATAGTTTTATTCTAGGTGGTCAGAGAAAGTGAACAGAAGTGCCTTTTGTGTCATCTGATTCTTTTCAATCAACATATTTTGAGGGGTTACTTCCTGTAAGGCCTCAAGTTCATGCAGAGACATTGTAACTCTCTGGGACGTGTGGAGTTCCAGAGAAGAGCGTGGATGGAGGAAGGGGTGGTGCAGGCAGATCTGTAGGGAGACCTCATCTGCAGCCTCGTCCTGCCTGCTTGGGAGACACTGTGGTTTGTGCAGAGGAGATCCAAGGAGAGAGTTTGCCGTAAGGAAGAGAGGTGTCTAGGGTGTATGGATAATGTGTGGGCCACCTTCCAACCCATTTCTGGAAGTGCCTCCATTCTATTCCAGACTGGAGTAGCCTCAGGACTGAGCAATTATACATATTTTGTATTGATAATGGTTTTGTTACCTTAACCTGCTACTATCTCTCTGACCCCAAAATACATACATTTAAATATATATATGTATATATGTGTGTGTGATTGAACCCATATATATATACATATGTATGTATATATACACATATATACATATATGTGTGTGTGTGTGTATATATATATATATATATATATATATATATATATATATATATATATGGGTTCAATCACAAGTAACTGCAAACTGCATGCTGGATCACACATCTGGGGCTCTGGATTTTCTGCTAGGGGTCACACCTGGTGGTACCCAGGGCTGACTCCTGGATCTACACTGGGGATGACTCCCTGGCAGGGTTTGAGGAACCATATGTGGTGCCTGGAATCAAACTCTGGTTGGCCGTGTGCAAGACTGCGCCCCTACCTCCTGTACTATCGTGGGGGGTCTGGATTTTATCCCCCAGCAGATCAGAGATCAGAAAGAGCAATTTGCTGTTAGTATGGCCTCTTCAAACCACGTCCTTCCTATTTCTACGAAGAATAATTGTTAACTGGGCTGTTAATCTTTTTCTTTTTAGCAAAACAAAACACCCACCACCATCCATTAGCCCTGCTCCACTCTGGCTACCACCTCCTACCCTATTTGCTCAGATTTTCTGCTAATATCCACTGTTTAAAAAAATTAATTTTAGTTTTTGCAGGGGTGGGGTTGTATGCATATGCAAAGCATGCACTCAGCCCTCTGAGTTATGTTTCCTGCCCCTCCACTGGTTTATTTTAATTTTGTTTTGTTCATTCATCTGTTTTGTTTCCTTATATTGCACATATAGGAAAAATTATCCAAAATTTGCCTTTCTACTTCTGAATTATTTTTCCTTTGCAGAATTCCCTTGATTCCTTTCATTTAGCAGCAACTAGAAAAACTTCATTTTTTTATAGGTAAACGTTTTGCATTATGTAAACCAGACCTTTTTTCTAGCCAGACTTTTTTTTTTTATAACCCTCAATCAGTGGCCACAGGTCATTTCAGTGTCTTAACTATTGTAAATAACATTGTGATACCATGGTGCATACAATTGTTTGAATTAGTGACTTCGTATTATTCAGATAGATGTCCAGAAGAAGAACTGTGAATCAGATGGCAGTTTTATTTTTTTGTTTGTTGCTTGTTTTTTGGGCCACACACTGCAATGTTCAGGGACTATTCCTGACTAGGTGTTTGGGATTGCTGCTGGGGGCGCTAAGAGGAACTGAACCTAACTACTCTAAGCCTCAGTTTCCTCATCAGTGAAAGTACAAATAATTTTCCCCATTTGACAAGTGAGGACTCTGAGAATCAGAGAAGTTACCTAAGAATTTACTATACTAAATTCCTGGCAAGCTACCCGTGTCGTATTTGATATGCCAAAAACCAGTAACAATTATAGACCTCATTCCCATGACCTGAAGGAATGGTTTGAGGCTCTTCATGTTCTGGAGCAAGCAGATGCCGTTGGGCTACACTAGCATGTGACAGGACGTATGGAGATGTTACTGGTGCCCGCTCGAGCAAATCGATGAACCACAACAGGAAGACAAGTGACAAGTGATAGGGGCTGGAGTAGGGTGTTTGTCTTGCACACAGCCAACCCAGGTTCGATCCCTGGCATCCCATATGGTCCCTTGAGCACAGCCAGGAGTAATTCCTGAGTGCAGAGCCAGGAGTAACCCCTGAGCACTTAGAAAGAAAGAAGGAAAGATTTTACTATACCACTGTAGGTCTGTGTCAAGCTGTGGACAGTAGTTTCTACTGAGCATGCAGGATGGGCTCATTAGAGTTGTCAAGAATAAGGCGTACTTCAAGAGATACCAAGTGACATTTAGAAGCCAGTGAGGGGACAGAACTGATTACTGTGCTTGGAAGCATTTTGTTGATCCAGAATAAATATAAGTCCAGCACACCTAAATTCAGGATAATAGTCCATGTAACCAACAGAGATATCATTTGTCAGATGGTTTATGCTTGTGCAGAAGGAGGTATGAGAGTCTGTGCAGCTGGTGCTCGTGAGCGTCCACAGTGTGGTGTGAAGGTTGGCCTGGCAGGTTATGATGCAGTGTGTTGTACTGGCCTGTTGCTGGCCCTCAGGCTTCTTAGTAAATTTGACATGGGCAACATTTATGGAGACTAAGTCACTGGAGAAGAACACAGCATGGAAAGCACTGGTGGGCAATGGTGCCTTCATCTGCTATTTGAATGCAGGACTTGCCAGAACTACTACTGGAAATAGAGTTTTAGGGTCCTGAAAGGAACTGTGGATGTAGGCTTGTCTATCCCTCACAGCACCAAATGATTCCCTGGTTATAACTTCGGAAAGAAAAGAATTTAACGCTGATGTGCATCAGAAATATTTTATGGGGCAGAAGGTTGCAGACTATATGTTACCTAATGGAAGAAGATGAAGTCGCAACAAGAAACAGTTTCCTCAATACATAAAGAACAACATGGCTCCAGACATGATGGATGAGATGCAGAAGAAAGCTTTTGTGGCTATATGGGACAAGTCAATCTATGAGGAAAAAACTAAGAGAGAAGTAAAAAAAGAAGAGGTGGAACCATTCCAAGATGTCTCTTGTCCAGAATAAAGATCAGGTAGCTCAAGAGAAAGCGTTTCCTCAGAGCTCAGAAGTGGGCTGCTGAGAGCTAAAATCAAACCATGATTTTTAATGGATATTTTTCAAAAACAGTAATAAATATATTGACCAAACAGTTAAAAAGAAAAAAAGAATTCAAGGGCCGGAGCGATAGCACAGTGTGTAAGGCGTTTGCCTTGCAAGCGGCTGACCTGGGTTCGATTCCCCGGCATCCTATATGGTCCCCTGAGCACTGCCAGGAGTAAAGCCTGAGTGTAGAGTCAGGAGTAACCCCTGAGCATTGCCGGGTGTGACCCAAAAAGAAAAAAAAAGAATTCACTATACCAATAAACAAATGGGACTACTTTAAATTAAGAAGTTTCTTCACCTCAAAGGAAACAATGACCAGAATACAAACACAGTCCACAGAATGGGAGAAATTATTTACCCATTATTTACTCATCTAATGAAGGATTAATATCAAATATGCATAAGAAACAATTAGAACTTCACAAGAAAAAAACATTCAATCCCATCAAAAATTGGGCAGAAGGGATGAACAAAAACTTCCTCAGAGAAGAAATACAAATGGCCAAAGAGCACATGAGAAAGTGTTCTGCATCACTAATCATCAGGGAGATTCAAATCAACACAACAGTGAGATATCATCACACCATATCAAAAAGAACAAGAACAACTAATGTTGGCATAGATGCGGGAAGAAAGGGACTCTCGTTGGCAGGAATGCTGACTGGTCCAGCCTTTCTAGAAAAAAAATATGGAAATTCTTTTAAAAACTTAGGAATTGAGCTTCCATTTGACCCAGCAACCCCAATACTTGGAATATTACCCTAAGGGCCCTAAAACAAAATGGAAAAGAAATATTTGCATTCCATATTCTTTGCAGTACTATCCACAATAGCTAAAATCTGGAAACAACCAAGTGTCGAATAATAGATGACTGGATTAAGAAACTATATACACAAGGAAATATTACTTGGTCACAAGAAAAGATAGTCATGGTGAGTGAAGTTAGTCGGAGGGAGAGGCTGACACAGAATGACTGTTCTCATATGTAGGATATAAGGAAAGATAATGGAGGAATAACGAATACCCAAAGACAAGGGGAACAAAGATTGTGAGACTTGGTATTCAGTAGGCAACCTGCCACCTGAGGGGGCTGGGGAATGGGACAGGGACGGGCAGTGACTCTAGAGGAGGGAACCGTTTAGCAGGGAGAAGGTGGTGCTGAGAGGTGGCGAAGTGTTATGTATGAAACCCTATCAGCAGCAGCGCTGTAAGCCTCAGTGCAAAACTTATCTTAAAAATACAAAAGCACCTTCTTGTAGTAACAGACTGGTGGATGGAGACAAATGGAGGTGGAAAGAGGGTGTTGGTAGAGGAAAATGGGCACTGGTGAAGGCACTGGAGTTGAAACACTGTATGCCTGAACCCAATCATGAATAACTTGGCATTCTCCTTGTAACATTATATGTATGCGTTTATTTTTTGTTTTCGTTTTTGTTTTTTGGGTCATACCTGGCAATGCTCAGGAATTACTCCTGGCAGTGCTCAGGAGGAATCAGGAGTAAGCCCTGGGCATGGCCTGGTGTGACCCAAACACTACACACACACACACACACATCATCATCATCATCATTAAATTGTTTAAATACACACAATCATCATCGTCATCATTATCATCATCATCATCAAACTGTTTAAACACACACACACAGACACAGACACACGCCTGATGGGACAGTGGGTAGGGCTTTTGCCTTGCGAATGGCTGACCAGGGCTCAATCCTGGGCATCCCATATGGTCCCCTGAGCACCTCAGGAGTGATGTCTGAGTGCGGAGCCAAGAGAAACCCTTGAGCACTGCCACCCCCACCCCCTGTAAAGGAGAGTAAGTGTGGAATTTTTAGCGGGGAGTAAGTGACTTTGCGGGTAGGAAGGACCATGAGGGACTCGGGCCACCCCACCATCTCCTGCGGGTTATCGGGTTTGCTGCCCCGGTGGGTCCTAGCAGGATAACAGTCACCATAGCGTTGGCCCGGGGCGCCTGCTGCGGGTGAGGACGCGGTGGGGGCCCTTCAGGGGTGCCCGCCACGGACTCCCTCCCCGCCCACCCCGCAGCCAAGGATTGCAAGGAGGAGCAGGGGCGCAGACGTTGCCACGGTTTGTGCTCCTCCAGCGTTTGGAAGCAAGATTTCCCCAAAAGCCATATTAAATAAATAAGAGGAAATTCAGCAGATGGGAACATGAATCAATGAAAACTCCCATATGAGTGCAAAGATTTATGTCAAAACCCGAAAACATCAACATCTGGGCGCTGCCGCGGCTCCTCTCGGCGGCTCGTTTGGAATGAATTCTCAGTGTTGCTTTCCGCCGCTTTCTGGCCCTGAGAGGGGACAGACAGAAATAAAGAATGAAGCCCATTTCCAACACACTCATTTTTAATCAGAAAAGAAAGCTGCTTTTCCCTCCAGGCTGCAGGGGAGCTGGTGCAGGCGGCGGGGCTGCGGCTCCGAGTCCCGAGATTGCGGGGGAGACAGAGCCCCCTGCAGGCCGCGGAGGACGCCCCCTCCTCCCCACCCGGGCCTTCCTGGGGTCCCCGCACCTTAGGCTTCCCTGCACCGAGCTAGCGGATTCCTCCGGATGACGGCTGCTCGGACAGGAACTCCTACTGGCCAACCAGCAGCCGCGGAGCTCTCGGCGGGTTCCCCAAACCCCGGGAGAAGGAAACCTAGGGTCAGACAGAAGAACCCGGGACTGGAGCGGGCAGGGCGTTTGCCTTGCACGCTGCCGACTCGGGTTCGATCCTGGGATCCCATATAATCTCCCGAGCCCAATTCCTGAGTGGCAGAGCCAGTAACCCCTAAGCATCTCTGGGAGTGACCCAAAAAGCAAACAAACAAACACCGCACCCCCACCCCGCCCCAAACGTATCTAGAGGAACTGAAGCGTGGCTCAATAGCCAGAAGTTGAAGGTTTAAGCTGCCGCCAGATCTCCCCCACCCCAGGCGCGGAAAGGACAGCGCTGGATTCTGGCATCTAAATTCAAATCCAGCCTCTGCCAATGCACACGTGTGTGAAGTTCTGGGCACAAAGCATGAAACGGATAAAGGTTAGCGCTGACTTTATTAGGATAAAGGTTCGTGTTATTACCAACCAGTCCCAGGAACCCATTCCCCACATCTCAGTGGAGAAGCCATTGACCCCTGTGTTCCCGGTAATCTCCAGCTGCATCAATCTGTTCTGCCACACCACTGAGGCAGAGCCGCGTGCTTCTGTCTGATCTTATGGCATTGTGGCTCAGTGGCAGAGCTGCGTGAACAGGACAGAGCAGAGTGGTAGTTCTTGGAGGCCTGGGGGATCTTCCTGCAACACCAGGTGGAGGCGCGGCAGAGCTCTGACATCTTCCTTCCACACTTGGATCCAGTTGGAACAAGAGGTGCTAAGTCCCAGTTTCTTCCACTGTGTCGGTGCCAAGACCCTTCGTAGGGCTCTCATAACTGGGTTGGAGATAATACAGTTGGTAGGATGCTTACTTGCATGTGACTGACCTGAGTTTGATCCCCAGCACCTTATATGGTCCCCTGAGCACTGCTAAGAGTAATTATTGAGTGCAGGAATAACCTTATGCATTGCTGGGTGTGACCCCAAAACAAAACAAGCAAAATGATTAAGGATCTGAGTAGACCACCCTCTTCCTGAATTAAAAAAAATCAAATTTAGTTTATTTTTGTTATCAGTGTTTGATTGGTGGGATTATGGTCATTTTTTCTTTAGAGGGTTTTCTTTTTTTTTTTTTTTGGGGGTTACACCCTGCAATGCTCAGGGGTTTCTCCTGGCTCTGCACTCAGGAATTACTCCTGGTGGTGCTTCGGGGGACCATATGGGATGCCGGGATCGAACCCAGGCCAGCACAGGCCGGCTGCATGCAAGGCAAACACCCTACCCGCTGGGCTATCGCTCCGGCCTCTAGAGTTTTTTTTTTAAGTTTTTGGTTTGGGGGCCAAACTTGGTGATGTTCAGGTCCTACTCCTGTCCTTCCAAACCCCACCAAAGAATCACTCTTGGGTTGTCAGGGATTCAACTGGGGTTGACTAAGTGCAAGGCAAGTGCCTATCCCCTGTGCTATCTCTCCAGCTCTGTATAGCCATTTTATACCTATATACCCAAGGTCTCATGAAAATTTATTGAATAAAAGGACCAGAGAGGGGCGGAGCGATAGCCCAGCGGGTAGGGCGTTTGCCTTGCTTGGCTAGTGCCGGCCTGGGTTCGATTCCTGGCATCCCATATGGTCCCCGAGCACCGCCAGGAGTGATTCCTGAGTGCAGAGCCAGGAGTAGCCCCTGAGCATTGCCGGGTGTGACCCAAAAAAAAAAAAAAAAAAAAAAAAAAGGACCAGAGAGGAGGGGAGAGATAGTACAGAGGTTAAGGCACCTGCTTTGCATGTGGTCAGCCCCATTTTGATCCCTGGAATGGCCAAGAGTTATCCCTGAGTACAGAGCCAGGAGTAAGCCCTGAGCACTGCCCGATGTGGCCCCAATCTCCTATTATTATTATTATTATTATTATTATTATTATTATTATTATTATTATTATTATTATTATTATTTCTTTTTGGGTCACACCCAGCAATGCTTAGGGGTTACTCCTGGCTCTGCACTCAGGAATTACTCCTGGCGGTGCTCGGGGGACCATATGGGATGCCGGGGATCAAACCCGGGCCAGCATGAGCGGCCGTGCAAGGCAAAACGCCCTACCCGCTGGGCTGTCACTCGGCCCCCCCACCCTTATTTTCCATGACCTTATTTCCCTGATCTTAGCTTGTCTCAATTACTCTGGAAGTGTGGGAACTGCAGTCCTTCTCTGGGTGCCCGTGGGGGCCCCTGGGTTCCTGCCCGTAGGAATGCCAGGAGGGCTGGAGGCGGGGCAGAGCTCTGGATCTTCCACACTTGAAGAGGAAAGCTCAGGAGGCCGTCAAGGGGACCGACAGCTGCCGGGCTGAAACAGGCAAGTCCCAGGCACTGAGGGAGCCCCACGGGCCCGCACCCCCAGGGTGCTGCTCTCCCCCTTTCACACCCACCTCCCAGCGCCACTGATCCTGCTACGTCTCCCTCTCACCACCCCGGGGCTTTTTTTTAAAGTCTGGATTCACACCCTTCATTTGCTCTCTTGTCAGCAGCCTCTCCCAGCTTCCTTCCAGTCCAGCATGTTCTCTGGGCTTCTCAGCTGAGGTTTGGCTGAGGGTAAGGGGAGCTGCCGTTAGGATCTGAGGAGACCACCCTCTTCCTGACCCCCTAAGCCCACCTCCCTGTCTCCAGCTCTCAGAAGGTGGCATCTTTCGCCTCAGTCTGGAGAATTCTGATTTTTGTTTTTTGTTGTTGTTGTTTGTTTTGTTTTTTGGTTTTTGTTTAGGGGCCACGCCCAGCCATTCTCTGGGATTATTTCGGACTCTGCACTCAGGAATTACTCCCAGTGGTGCTCCAGGGACCACATGAGTTGCAGGGGATTGAACCCAGGTTGGCTGCAAGGCAAAGGCCCTTCTTTCTGTACTATGGCTCCAGCCCCCTAGTCTGACAGGTGGGTTTGAACTCATGGAAAAGGGTAGGAGGTGATGTAAGACTAGAACTCAGGAAGGGGACCCAGGATTGATGCTCACAATGTCTGGTGACGAAGGCTGTCTGAGTGCTGAGATTTGTGCTAATTCCACACTTTGGTGATTGCTAGGTGGCTGCATCCTACCTGTCAGGAAAGTGCTGGAATTCACCATAGCTCAGGGGATATTGGGATATAAGGACAGCTGACTCCTAGTTTCCCAAGTTCCCACAACTAGGAAGGGGTGAGGGACCAAAGCCAAAGTCTTAGTCACTATGGCAACAACCCAAAGGGGCAGGGCCCCAGGAGGAAGCAGAGGGTGACAGAAACGGAATGGTTTGAAGGGAAACAGGCCATGGCAGAAGCAGCAGAGAGAAAAGACGGGTCCAAGGGTCTGATGTAAAAGATGGGGCTTCTTATGGACCCCGCGACTAGCTGGGTGTGGGAGTCTGACATTTTTTTTTTGTGGAGATCAGGAGAAATATTGAAAGAAAGCTAGTGTGTGTGTGTGTGTGTGTGTGTGTGTGGGGTGAGAGAGAGAGAGAGAGAGAGAGAGAGAGAGAGAGAGAGAGAGAGACTCCTAGCTATATATGCTTGGTCTTTAAATTCCTGCTGTATGTCTTCTTGGGGTCCATTAGCTGTTCCACCACCTGCTTCTTCATATCCTGATAAAACTTTTTTTTTATAAAAGCTTGCTTCGAGGGGCTGGAACAATAGTTCAGTGGGTAGGGTGCTTGCCTTGCATGCAGCCGACCTGGGTTCAATCCTGGGCAATCCATATGGTCACCCGAGCACTGCCAGGAGTAATTCCTGAGTGCAGAGCCAGGAGTAACCCCTGAGCATTGCTGGGTGTGACCCCAAAGAGAAAAAAAGACAAAAGAAAATAAATAAAAAGTTCACTTCAAGGGGCTAGAACTATCATACAGTAGGTAGTGCTCTTGCCTTACATGTGGCCGACCTGGGTTTGATACTCAGCATTCACATCACCGGGGTTTGATATCCAGCATCTCTGGGCACACTAGTAGTGATTCCTGAGAGCAGAGCTAGGAGTAACTCCTGAGCGCTGCCAGATTGTCACCCAAAAACAAAACAAAGCTTGTTTCAATGGCTCAGAGAGACAGTAAAGGGGTTTAGGAACTAACTTTTGCATGTGGTTTACTCCAGTCTGATCCTTGCGACCGTGACCACTGAATACAGAGCCATGAGTAGCCTACAGCACAACCGGGTGACCCTAACCCCAAAATAAAGAAATAAAGTGAGGTTAAAATCTAGCTTTAGTGAGTGTCTAACTTTTGCAACTGGAATTAAAACGAGTGTGTGAGAGGGTAGAGGAGAAGGGCCCATTCTGCCTTCTAGGATTTTCCCTGAAGGGGGAAATGGAAACAAATAAGGAAATGAGATGATGGAGTGGTTTTGTGTGTGTGGTTCAAGGAGGCGGTGTTCCTCTGAGTTCAGTGCTCTGGGTCAGGGAGATGGAGCAAAGGCCTGGCGGTGGTTGGTTGATAGGCAGACTTTGGTGGTTTCAGTGACGGCTGTGTGAAAACAGTCACGAGACAGCCGGGAGAGCAAGTTGCAAAGCTAAGGGAGGCCTGGAGGAAGGAACGGGAGGTAGCGGGTGTGTTAATTAAGGGAGCTGGCAGCCAGAGGATGAAACCGAACGGTAGCTGAAAGGGGCAGAAGGATCCAATAAAGGAAGTTCCCTCAAGACAGGAAAGGCCTGGGATATATTAGAAGGAGGAAAAACAACAAGCAGAGCTGTGAGCTTTGGCCTGAGGATGATAACAGAGACAAGGTTCTAGAAGGCCCAGGAAGGGAATGGGGCTGAGCAAACACAGCAGCTGGCTTTAGAACAAAGGGGAGAGAGAGGCGTCTCCACGTGAGTCTTTGTTCTTGTCATTTCTCCTCACTGGCATGTCTCATTTTATTGCTATCTAGCGTGTGCAACTAAACAAGTCACATCCACAGCACCAGGGCTTCTTCCTCATTGCACTGGCGGCCCCGGTAGTTTCCTTGTGTTCTGAGCATGATGATCCTTCTTCCCACCTCACAGATGAGGACACGGAGGTAAAATGTCTTACGACTCACTGGACTGAGGTTACTGGATCTCGGTAAAGGGAGAGCTGTGTTAGGTGCAGGACATTTCAGTTCCAGCTCGTGGCCTTTGTACAGCTTCCTGAAGCTTCAAAGAATTGCAGATGGAGGGGCCGGAGATAGCTCAGCGGGTAGGGCGTTTGCCTTGCATGTGGCCGGCCCATGCCGGGTGCGATCCAGGCATCCCATATGGTCCCCGAGCACCGCCAGGAGTAATTCCTGAGTGCAGAGCCAGGAGAAACCCCTGAGCATTGCCGGGTGTGGCCCAAAAAAGCAAAAAAAAAAAAAAAAAAAAAAAATTGCAGATGGTTGTTCTGGAGAAGAGAATTGGAAAGTAGAAAACACATGGCAGGGGCTGCTGAGCTTGAAGGTAAACCTTTGTAGTCTGGATTTCTTTGCTTGTAAACTAGAGTAGGTTTTCTTTTTTGCTTGTTTTTGTTTGTTTATTTTTGGACCACATCCAGCGTGCTCAGGGTTTACTCTGCATTTAGGATTTGCGCGTGGCGGTACTACCTGGAGGGTTGCAGGTGGGGAGGATTATTTGCAGTGCTGGGATCAAACTTGGGGGTACAAGGTGGCAAGCACTTCAACTCTTGTACTGCCTCTCTGGTCCCTAGACTTTTTTTTTGGGGGGGGCTACACTAGCTACTCAGGGCCTACTCCTGGCTCTGTGGTCAGGGATCACTCCTGGCAGGGCCCTGGGGACCTGGGAGTGGCACCTGGCCATGTGCAAGGCAAGTGCTCTCCCTTGCTGTACTACTCTTTCAGCCTCCTGGAAGACTTTCTGAGCTGGCCCCATTTACTGCTCCCATCTAAAGTAGTGTCATTGCATTGTACCCTCTCTCAACCAACCAGCTATAGACACACTGGCCTTAGTTTTTGCTCTTAGGCTCCCTGCTACTTTGCACCAGCTGATTCTCTTGCTTAAACAAGTTTTTCCCTTACTTTATACGTCAAGCTAGTTTTCTAGCCCTCATCATTCAATTAAGATGTCTCTGCTTCCAGGAAGTCTTTCTGACTTCCATACCTAGATTAGAAGCATCCCAGGGTCCAGAGAGATAGAGTAGCTAAGACACTTGCCTTGCCTGCAGTCAACCTGGGTTTGATTCCCGTATCACATATGGTTCCCCAGTCCTGCCAGGAAGTGATGTCTGAGCACAGAGCAAGGAGTAAGCCCTGAACACAGGTAGGTGTGGTTGCAGAACAGAGCAGGAAAATAAGCATCCTGTGGGTATCTCCAGTAGTACCCTGTACTGGCTAGTCTCCAAAGAACCAACTCCGGTTTCCACCCAGACTGGGTCAGCCCTATGAATTGCCTCAGCCAGCTGAGCGTAGGAGCAGTGGTACCTTCAGAGGTAGGTGGCTGACCTAAGCCTTTGAAGCTGCAGCTTCTACTTTATTACTTTTTTTTGGGGGGGGTATTCCCTGGAGGACTAGGGGCTGATCCTGGTGGTGCTCGAGACCATGCAGTGCCAGGGATAAAACCCAGGTTTCCTGCCCACTAAACTCTCTCTCTCTCTCTCTCTGGTTCTCTGCTTTTGTATTTTTAGTAGCTCACAGTCATGGCTGAAGAAGTCCAGGGTCTGTGATAGAATAGGATACTTGCCTTGTGTGTGGCTGACTGCTGTTTTAATCTCCGACAGCACCTCCACCATACCCCCATTAAAAAGAGGGGCCCTGAGCCCACATGAAGAAAGGAGGTGCAGGCTTCCTGGGGCTCTGGGTGAGCTCTCAGGTGATCTGAACCTGAATGGCCACCTGCCTGCAGCTTCAAGAGAGACCCCAAGTGGCAGCAGCAAAATTACCCACCTGAGCCCAGTCATGTAGCGATTTGGAGATGACCACTGGACTAGAGCTGTTACCGACTGGATCCCACGGGATGTCAAAAGATCATGTGGCCACCCACCTACAAGATGGTCAGACTTCTTCATCAAGACCCTGAAGGAACAGTTTGAGGCTCTTCGTATTCCTGAAGCAACCCGATGCCATTGGGCTACACTGGCACGTGATAGGGTCAAATGGAGGTGATACTGGCGCCCGCTCGAGCAAATCGATGACTAACGGGATGTCAAGTGATCAAGTGATCAAGTGAATCAAAAGGGAATTCTCAGCACTGTGATGCAAAATATCCAAAACAAACAAACAAAAATGAAACAGAATTCTGTATCCTCGTTATTGAGTGAGTTTGTTTTCTGCCTAGACTATTTTCTCTGTGAGACCGACCAGGGACCACATCCACTTAAAAATGGTTTTAGAGGGGGCTGGAGTAGTTACTTGCCTTTCAAGGTTCAAATCTGGGTTCAATTGCCGGCACCACACATGGTTTCCTCAGTCCTTCTAGGAGTGATCCCTGAGTGCAGAACCAGGAGTAAGCTATGAACACTGACAGAGGACACCAAAAAAAAAAAAAAAACAACAAATAAATAATTATTTTATTTGTTTTTTCTTTTTGGGTCACACCCAGCAACGCTCAGGGGTTACTCCTGGCTCTGCACTCAGGAATCACTCCTGGCGGTGCTGGGGACCATATGGGATGCCGGGGATCGAACCCGGGCCAGCACAGCCCTACCACTGGACTATCACTCCGGCCCTAAACAATTATTTTAGATGAGCTGGGGCAATAGTGCAATGGATAGCATGCTTGTCTAGCACATGGCCCACCTGGGTTCAATTTCCAGAACCTCATTTCACTCTGAGCCCCACCAAGAGTGATCCTTCAGCACAGAGCCAAGAATACACCCTGAGCACTCTCAGATATGGTCAAAAACAAAACCAGACAAAAAATACCAAACCACCTCCCCCAAACTACAACTGTTTTAGATACTAAGGACACAGGGACAGAGCGATGATAATACAGTGGTTATGGCAATCCCCAGCATCCCATGTGGTCCCCTGAGCACTACCAGGAGTAATTCTGAGTGCAGAGCCAGGAGTAACTCTTGAGCACTGACAAGTATGGTCTCAAAACAAATATAAAAAAGATACTCAGGACATTATCTGGCACAAAAAAGGGCTTCTATATTTGATTATTGCACATCAAGAATGATGGCAGGGACTGGGAAGATAATAACAGTTGGTAGGGTACTTGCCTTGCATGTGGCTGATCCGGGTTCAATCCCTGGTATTCCATATGGTCCCTGGAGCTCATCAGGGGTGACCCCTGAGCACAGAGCCAGAAGTAATCTCTGAGCACTGCTGGGTACAAGCCAAAAAAACAAGACAAAAAAATCATGCATTTAAAAAAGAAAAAAGATGGTAATGACAAATATCTAGAACATTCTTTAGATATTTGAGAATATCTAGAGACAGTGACATTGACAGTGACATCAAGCTAAGGTGAGTGCCTGGACATCTGGGCAGCAGGTCCCCATGGAATTTGACTTACCTGTGTAGCTGAGTTGAGTTCATTTGACTTTGGGGCCCCATGCCAACAAGGAGCAATGTTGTGTAGAGAGAATGGCCAATGATTTGGACTTGGAAGTTTAGAGACAGCTAAAGCCAAGGCAACTAAATTGGCATCCCTGATGTGTCCACTATCCTGCTGCCACCCCTAGAATAAGTGTTTCAGGTTTCCAGGGACAAGAGTTTGCATATGGAAACAAACATCTTGTCTTCTTCCAAAATTTTCGATTAGCTTCAGAGAGCCCCACAATGTTTGCATATAGAATGAATACATTGCCACTCAAATCAATAAAGCTCATGGCTGGGGGTCTGGAGCGCTTGTCTATAATTACACCAGCACGAGGAGTCCTGTTAAGTCAACAGCCATTGTCTGAACATCTTCTGTGGGCTGACAGCTTATGTCAAGCCCTATTTGGGGACACTAAACGGGAAAATGCCATCTCTGCCCTGGGGAGAGAGGGACGGGGAGACTAGACTTACACAAATAAGATAATTAAATGACAGGACAACATATAATTACTGCTAAATTGTGTGCTAAGAAATGAAGTGCCATAGGACTTGGAAAAAAGCAGAGCAGTGAAGGGGACTTTCGCTGGATGTGGCCTAGCCCGGGGAATGGAAATTGCAGATGCTGAACAGAAGGGCAGAAATCTGGGAGGAAGAACAGAGTAGAACGAGAATGCCGGGTGATTTTATTTTGAGGCAGCAACACCAGGAATGTGAAAGGTGGCTGCTCCAAATCCCAAAGGATATTAGTTTTTTTTTCTTTTCTTTTTGGGCCACATACAGCGATGCTCAGGGCTTACTCGTGGCTCTGCACTCAGGAATTACTCTTGGCAGTGCTTGGGGGACCATATGGGATGTTAGGGATCAAACCCAGGTTAGCTGTGTGTAAGGCAAATGCCATACTCACTGTGCTATTGCTCTGCCCCCCAAAGTGAGCATATTTCTGAGTAGTTTCTCAAAATTCAATTGATGGGGTCTATATTCTATTCCTTGGGGTGTCTTTGCCCCTTTCCCACCTGACAAACTTCTATTTAAAGGCCCAGCTCAAGGGCCACCCGCCCTTGAGGCAACAGCAGGTGTGACTGTGGTGCCTGGCTGTGTTGGCAGGTGGCAGACAGGAGATAGGCTTGTCTACACCCCCCAGGGCTCTGCCCTGTGGGCCCTGGATGGTCTGACATAGGAAAAGACTGGGCCCCTGGGATGAACCCACAGCCATGGCAGAGCCTGGCAAGCTACCCATGGTGTATTCAATATGCCAGAACAGTAACAATAGAGATGAACTGGACAAGGGACAGATCAGACACACAGCTGCATTGCCCGGCCACGTGGAGCAGCCCATGGAGTCTCTGAGGAATCAGCTAGTCCCCGGCCAAGACCAACGTAACTCCTAGAGTAAAGCCGTCATGTGGGGGAAGCCACGCTGGCCAGAATTGGAGCAGGGATTTGGGCCCTCCTCCTCCATGCTGGTAGGCGTGGCTATGGTCTTGCAGCCTCCATAACCAGATGAACGGGGCAGACCAGATGCACAGCTGTGACAGTGCGCAGTCACCCAAGAGGCTTAGATAACAAAGTATGCTAGGACCAGGTCCTTCCCAGGATCTTTCACATCTGTACACCATAATGATCATTGTAGTTGTAACAAACTGGGGAGGTTGATGGGGAATGAGGAACTATAATGTCACACTGGAACTCACTACTGAATATACACATGGATAAACTGCATCATAAACCGTAAGGCAAGTCACAAGGTGTAGGAGAAGAGAGAGAAATACAGAGACAGAAACAGAGATAGATAGAGAGAAAGATGAGAGACTCAGACGCACTGGGGAGAGCTGCCATCCAGCTCTCCCCTAGGTCAGCTGACCATGAGGCTCTCAGGAGGCAAGATGGGTTTTGGGTGTTGCTCATCACCTCTGTAGGGCCTCAGAAGCAGCTGGATGAGACTTGCTCACTGTAATAGCCGCCATTTTCGCAACCCGAACCCCACAACTCATCAGAACCCACGCAAGAGAGACGCTGATCTCAAGACCAGCTCAGAGCAGCCGAGTTCAAGTCCAGGTAGGTGGCTCTCGAGGCGGAAGTCACCGGGTGTTCCTGGAAATGGAGCGGGGGTCCCCATTCCCCTCTCTGACCCATCCCAGAGGCCTGGTGACCCCATCCATGAACTGCCTTGGGGCTCTTGGCCTTGATGCAGAGACTCAGACACAAGGTGGGAGAGCTGCCATCTGTCTCTCCCCCAGCTCAGTGACCATGAGACTCCCAGGAGGCAAGATGGGTTTTGGGAGTGGGCCATCACCTCTGTAGGGCCTCGAAAGCAGCCAGATGAGACTCACCATAATAGACTCCATTTTCGTGGTCCAGGCCCTGTACATCAAGCTAATGGAACCAATCATGTTCTAGAATATATTACAATCTATAATGTGTAAGAAGAGGAAGCGAGGAGAAAGAGAGAAAGGAGATAAAGAACCTGCCATGGATGCAGGCTAGGGGAAGGGAGGGAGGTGGGGACATTTGTGATGGTCTCCCCATGGGCAGGGGTGGAGGGATGGGTGTTGGAACACTGTAGAAACAAAATTCAAACATGAACATCTTTTTTTTTAATTTTTTAAATATATTTTATTATACTACCATAAGATAAACAATCACAAAAATGTTCATGTTTGGGTTTCGGTCATACAGTGTTCCAGCACCCATCCCTCCACCAGAGCCCATTGCCCACTACCAATGTCCCTGATTCCCCTCCCCTTCCCCTAGCCTGCCTCCCGTGGCAGGTTCTCCATTTCTCTCTCTTTCTCTCTTCCTTCTCTTACATGTTGTGGATTGTAATACATATACTTAAAGGTTACCATATGTATCTTTTTGCCTGTATTTAATGCTAAGTTCTATGTGGTAATAGACTTTTGACAATTATTGGCACACTGTTCCCTTCTCTGTCTTACCTAACCTCTGCTCCCACAAGCTTGTGGTAATCTCCAAACATCTTGTAATTGTATATCTAACGGTGCTATAATAAAATCTTTTAAAAAATTTAAATAAAATAAATTTAAAAAGTGTAGGAAAAAAAAATAAAGGCCCAGCTCAAAAGCACCTACTTTTCTGGATTCTTCAGTTGGAATGCTATCAAATGCATTTGCCTACTCAAGACTGCAGTGAGGAATAGCTCATATTTATTACGCTACCACTGTGAACCAGACCAACATAAAACTTTTTAATTTTTTGCTTTTTGGGGTCACAGCTTGCAATTCTCACTCCTGGCTCTGCACTCAGGAATTACTCCTTGTGGTTCTCAGGGGACCATCTGGGATGCTGGGGATCCAACCCAGCTGGGCCGCATGCAAGGCAAGCATCCTACCCATTGGACTATCGCCTGACCCCTGAATGTTATAGCTTGGGGAGCAGTGCTCAGGGTTTCTAGTGGCTCCGAGCTCAGGGATCACTCCTGGTGGGGATCAGCACCCTATGGGGTGAAGACCAAACCTGGGTTAGCTGCGTGCAAGGCAAGCACTCTACCTGCTGTACTATCATTCTGGCACCTGAACACAGTATTATTTATTTATTTATTTATTTTGCTTTTTTGGGTCCACCCGACGATGTTCAGGGGTTACTCCTGACAGTGTGCGGGGACCATACGGGATGCCGGTGATCGAACCCGGGTCAGCTGCGTGCAAGGCAAACTCCCTACCTGGCTGGACTATCACTCTGGCCCTGAACACAGTATTTTAAATTTAAGCCTCTCCACAGTGGCATGACGTATTTTTGTTTTATAGATGAAAGACCCAGTTAAGCACGCTTCAGTTGGTTAAGTCAGCTGCCCTACAAACACACAGCTATAAAAAAAAAAAAAGAGCTGGATTCAAGCCTGCACTAGTAGAACTAGTAGAACTGAGTCAGCAAGCCACTGGACTCTGGACCTGTCCCTGGAGGCCACAAGTGCTCCTGTCCTCTGGTATTCTAAATGGCAACTGACACACAGCTCCAAAATTGTTAAATGAATACAAGTGTCACAACATGCCCGGTTCTTAAAGGAGATACCTCCAGTACTCTGATATTTTCATCGACCTAGAAGTCGCATGGGGGGGCGGGGTTGATACAGTATTCCAAACCCCCTTCCCTCTACACCTCAGCCTATTTTCCTGGGTTCGAGTGTGAAGTAAGTTAAAGGATTCCTTTTGAACATAATGGCTGGGTTTGAAGACGAAGTCTCTGATGATAGGTGTGCATTGGGGTGGGGGTGCAGGGAGAGAGTTACTTTCAATTCACTTGAAAGCAGTAATTCAAGTGGATCCAGTCTAACGAGCAAGGACAGCGCCAAGATCACGCGGGCAGATCCTATCAGAGCTCGCAACCGGAGACGCAGTCGGACTGTAGGCTTACGATTAAGACTCGGTTGCTCCAGAACCGACGTTTGGAGCCCTGCCTTGCCGCAGTTTGGCAGTTTTTCCGTCTTCTACCCTGTGGTCCGGGGCCCGCAGACCCGAGCCGATGATGGCCCAGGGGGACGCTCATACTTATTTCGACTCGCTGCACCCTCTCTCCCGCCCACCCGCCTCCAGCCCGGGGCGTGGGGAAGACAGTTCTTGGAGTGCCGCGTCCACTCCATCTGCGAATTCCTTTTGCACTGCCCTGGCCGCGGCGAGCCCGCTTTACAATGGTGCAGCTTCCCCGCGGCTCAGCTCCGCCCCCGCGAGGCCCCCCCTGCTGCCTCCCCACCCAGGAGGGCCCCAGAAAACCTCCTGCAAAGCAAGCGTGCCCGCTGGCCAAGCCCTGGTGGCAGCCTTCCCGGCTCAGCCCGAGGTGCCCACACCCCCACTTCCTCCAGCCGGGCCCCGTCCTTCCGCCCGGGCTCCCTTCTAATTGGCCGGCCCGCAGCTCCGTCCGGGACGCGGCCGCTCCAAGGGCGCCGCAGCGGCCGCTCTAGCCGCCGTGGCGCGGTTTAAGCTCGCTCCTTCACTCGCGACCTTCCAGCGGTGTTTGCGACAAAATGTGGCGCCTAAAGCGACTCCTGGGCCGAGGTAAGGGGGCGTCGAGCCGTATGTCCGAGGAAAGCTGAGAGTCGCCTTTAGAAGTGGGCAAATAGCGGAGAAACCTGGCAAGAGATAGTGGGCGGGGCTAAGAGAGGGGAGGCGTGCCCTAAGGAAGGGCGGATCCACCCAGCAGGGCGGGGCGCTGGGAGTGGGCGGAGCTAGAAAAATGGGTCTGGGAGGGGGAGGCGGGGCTCCAGGACTGGAGCCACCCAATGGGGCGGGGCGTTGAGGATGGGCGGTGCCTGCGACGGGGTGTTGCTTAGAACCTAGGAATTGTGTGGAACTCTCTGGAGCTAAGAGGTGGGAGATCCGAAAGATCTTTCTAGACCAATGGAGATGGGAAGTCAATGCAGAGAGAGTTCTTCCCTTGGACTGCATCCGAATCATGTGGGAAGCTTTTTCAAAATGTCTTTGGTCCATCCTGGATGATGGTTTACCTAGAATTTGTAGTAGGTGCTGGAGGTGCAGCGGTAGGGAGCTTGCCTTGTACTCAGCCGACAGGGGTTTGATCCCCAGCATCCCATATTGTCCCAAGAGCCCTATCAGATGAGATCCCTGAGCACAGGAGTAAACACAGGGCACCACTGGGTGTGACCCCCAAAACAGTGCCCCCTCCCAAAAAAATCTGCACTAGATGAAAATATTCCCTCTTGTTTTAAGGGGAATCAGGGGCACCGTATATGCTTTCCCCAGCACTGTCCACCCAGTACTGCCAGGAATAACCCTGAGCAAAATTTTGGTATAGCCCTGAGACATAAGCAAGTGTAAGAACCTTGGGGCTTGAGCGATAGCCCAGCGGGTAGGGCGTTTGCCTTGCACGCGGCCGACCCATGCCGGCCTGGTTAGATCCCCGGCATCCCATATGGTCCCCTGAGCACCGCCAGGAGTAATTCCTGAGTACAGAGCCAGGAGAAACCCCTGAGCATTGCTGGGTGTGACACCCCAAAAAAAAAAAAAAAAGAACCTGGCAGGTATCTGTTATTCCTGGGTTCCTGGGTTGAGTCTCAATCAGTGGGAACATTGGTGGACCCCTGTTGCCTCAGTCTGGCTCCCCTACAAGATGCTCCTTTCATTCTGTGTAGGTCTGCCCTGCCTGCTGAGACCTGGCCTCCGGTGTGTGACCCCCAAGTGCGCTGGCCCAGATGAGCCTCAGACTGCATCTTCTACCCTCCTGGTCCCTGTGCCCAGATTTAACAGGTAAGAAATTATGTTCTGCCACTCTCTTTCCTAGGCCTCCCTTCTACTTGGATTCTTATTTTTGGCAGAATGGGATGGTGGTATGATGGCATTTTGGGTCATACCCAATAGTACTCTGGGACTACTCCTGACTCTGTGTTCAGGGTCACGCCTGTTGCTATTTGGGGACAATGTGGTGCTGGGGATTGTACTGGGGTGGGCTGCATGCAAGATAAATGCCTTGCCCCTCTTCTGTCTCTGGCTGCACTGCCCTCTTGGGAGAGAACCTGATAGTGTCTACTGTATCCCCTAGGTCTGGCCCGGGCTCAGGTAGTAGGGGCCCAAGGTCCGAGGGATGGAAGGATGCTTTCCAAAGGAAGTCTGCCGGCCGTCTCCTCCAACACCCTGTGGGATGCCGCCTCTTGGTAAGACTTCCCCAGTCGTCCCTTGACCTCCAGTGTGGGTGAGACCCTGCATGCAATTATGAGCTCTCGGACATCATTGTGCCAATACTCCAGGCTTGAGTAACCCATAGCACTGGAGCATATTTTTGTTCAACCCCCCACCCCCCATCCTCATCCCCAAAGTATTCCTTCTTTAATTGAGAAAGCATTTAAGTTTTTCCAGACTGGAAATGTTGGCAGGTGCTAGGATCATAGCTGAAAACATGGTAGCTCTGTTTCTTATTTTCTTATCTTCATTCATTCTTTCTTTCTTTTTTTTTTTTTTTTTTGCTTTTTTTGGGTTACACCCAGCGACGCTCAGGAGTTACTCCTGGCTCTTTGCTCAGGAATTACTCCTGGCAGTGCTCAGAGGACCATATGGGATGCCGGGATCGAACCCAGGTCAGCCGTGTGCAAGGCAAATGCCCTATCCGCTGGGCTATCGCCTCCGGCCCCCTGTCTTACCTTGGTTTTATAGAAAAAATTTGTTTTTTTGTTTTGGGACCACACCTGGCAGTGCTCAGGGCTTACCCCTGGCTCTGTGCTCAAGGGATTACTCCTGGTGAGGTTGAGAAACATATGGGGTGCTGGGAATTGAACCCCAATTGCTGTGTGCAAAGCAAACGACCTACCTGCTGTATTGTTGTTCCAGCCCATGGATTTTTTTTTTTTTTTTTTTGCGGGGGCACCTCCCCCGCTACTGTGTTCAGGGAGCACTTATGGCTCTGTGCTTGGGCGTGTCTCCTGAGTTGTGCAAGGGCCATTCAGTTCCAGGAGTCAAACCTGAGCCTCTTGCATGCAGAGAATGGGCTCAGCCCTTTGAACTTTCTTTTTAGCCTGTTCTCTGTCACATATATATATATATATATTTTTAATTTTATTTTTTAATTTTTATTAAACACTTTATTATACCACCGTGAGATTACAACGTTGCTCATGTTTAGAGGTTTCGGTCACATAGTGTTCCAGCACCCCGCCTCCACCAGTGCCCATTTCCCACCACCAATGTCCCCAATTCCCTCCCCCTCCCATAGCCTGCCTAAATGGTAGGTTCTTTATGTCTTTTCTCTCTCCCTCTCTCTCTTTTCCTTCTCTTACACATTGTGGGTTGCACTACATACACTTAGAAACCATCATGTGCTTTTTTTTTTTTTTTTTTTTTGCTTTTTGGGTCACACCCGGCGGTGATCAGGGGTTTCTCCTGACTCTGCACTCAGGAATTACTCCTGGCGGTGCTCGGGGACCATATGGGATGCCGGGATCAAACCTAGGCCGGCATGGGCCGGCCGCGTGCAAAGGCAAATGCCCTACCCGCTGGACTATCGCTCCGGCCCCTGTCATATTTTTTTTTTGGAGGCAAGGGAGGAATTGGACCACACCCAACTGTACGCAGGGCTTACTCCTGGCAGTACCCAGGGACTATGCAGTGCCAGGGATTGAACCTGTGTCAGCCACACACAGGGCAAGTGCATACCCTCTGTATTATCTCTCCAATCTCTTTACTTGTCATTTTCGTGCTGTGCACCTGGGGCTTATTACTTGACCTCTCTGACCCTCAGTTGTCTCATTTTAAAATGGGTGAAACAAGACTGGGGCGATATTACAGTGGATAAGACCCTTGCCTTGCATGCACCCAACCCAGGTTCAATCCTTGGCATCCTGTGTAATGCCCAGAGCACTGCCAGGAGTCCTTCCCTGAGTGCAGAACCAGGAGAAATCCCTGAGCATTGCCTGGTGTAAACCAAAAAATAAAATAAAATAAATTGATGTGAGTGGCATTGCTGAGTGTAGCAGTCTTATTGTTTTCACATCTTGTGGGAAGGAGCTGGACATATCCCGGAAAGGGAAGTGTCTGTTCTTTGGCAAAGATCTGAGCACCAGGTGACGTCAGAGGAGCCCTTTGGGGAGCAGCCTGGACCCTAGAGCCCTGATGCTGTCACTCAGCCCTGTCACCATTGCCCTGGACTGGCCCAGCACCATGGACCTGGGCTCCTGTATTAACCATGCTGGTACTTTCTCTGCCTCCTCTCAGCTCATTGTCCATCCAGGGGCTTTCCCTGGCTTATCTCAAACCTCCCTTTTATGCTCTGGGTAAACCGACTTATTTCCTTTTTGGCAGTTAGCACAATTAGCAGTTTTGTTTTTGTTTGGTTTGGTTTTGGTTTCGGGCCACACTCGGCAGTGCTCAGGGCTTATAAGACTGTTTTGAATGGCAGACAAGACTATTTCTGTCTTGTTTGCCATCGTACACGGTGCATGTGGCAACGATTCAGTCTTTGAGTGACTTTTCTTGGAAGGCACAGTGAAAAGCAAGTGGTCAAAGGCTATCTAAGGGCTATCTGTGGTCTCTTATAGATGTGCTGGGGAGATGCCTTCAAATACCTGTGACTGACTGGGTGCTTGGGGGTGGGGTGGTAAAGGGTTGTGCCAGTTTTGAGAAAGAATGAATCAGATAGTACAGTGTGACCAAGCCCTACCTTACCAAGACACTTTCGCTCGCTTTGACTGTTAGTCACTCACTTGCCATTTATCCAGCCTGAGAGTGTGTATGAGTGTGTGTGTGTGTGTGTGTGTGTGTGTGTGTGTGTGTGTTTATCTTGCTGCTCTATTAAGTTCTTGGGAATGAGAATTAGGGAGCAAACCACAAGTGTCCCTGCCCTTCTGATGTTGATATAGCCTAGCCCCAGAGGAGTCATTGTGAAGATGGTGATGTAAGTGGGATCGGGGCCCCAGGGCAGAGTTGGGGTGCTCTGAGTGTTTGTGGTGGTGGAACTGCTCCAGGAAGCAGACCGGAGCTGAGTCGGCTGGCGCAGTGCTGGACCCTGTGTCTTGTCCTCTCTAGGGCACCCTGGCCGTGTTGGGCCTGCAGCTGGCAAGGCAGATCCACTTCCAGGTGTCGCTGTCAGCGGGACGTCGGCGAGCTGAGCAGGGCTCTTGGTGCAGCCCCCTGGACTGTTTCCGCTCCGTCTCCCTCGTGGCCCTCTGGCTCCTGTAAGTTCTTCGTCCCGGGAACAAGCGGGTGGAGTAGGAGTTTCTGGGGGCCAGGAAGCTTCCGGACACACCTCAGGAAACGACCCTTCAGCAGCTCCTTGCCTTTCCTATCTGGAGGCAGAGGAAAGGGAGGATGAGGAAGCCCTGTCCACCCCAGGCGTGGCCACACCTGCCCCCCAGTGTCCTTCCATCACCTTCCGTGGAAGGCGGCCCCCCAGGGCAGCAGGCTACTTTCGGTCTGGGTGTGGCTTCCTGACCCCTCAGCTAGTCAGGTCATTCTCTGGCCAGGCGGTCATTCACTCAGTCTTTATTGGAAGCTGCTGTGTCCCAGGGGCCAGGTCGTCTAGTAGTTAAGGTTCTGATCAGGCTTGTCAGGTTTCAGTCCCCAGAACCATAGTGTTAACTGGTCTCAAGCACCCAGAAAAGTCTTTTTTTTCATTTCCAAGGGCATCTGTCTTTTTCATCTGTATTACTGAGTAATAAAATCCAGCCCATAGGTTTCTCAGGAAGGCTAAGTTAATAGGAGTCAAGGACTAAGAACAGTACCCAGCTCCTCATTAGTGCTCAGTAAGTATCTCAGTTCTGAAGCTAGAGCGATAGGATAGCAGGGAGGGTGCATGCTTTACACATAGCTGACCTGGTTCCATCCCTGAAACCTATATGCTTCCTTGAGCACCTATAGGAGTAATTCCTGAGTGCAAAGCCAGGAATAACTTCTGAGCATCTCAGGGTGTGGTTCAAAAAAAAAACAAAACAAAACAAAAATCTCAGTTCTTGTCACTAATAGGATTGATATCATTGTCAGTATTGCCACCAAGAGCTCTGTGTTGGGGCCCCAGTGGTGAGTTCGGAAAGAGACCTTGGCACTGGAAGAATGCAGGCAGAGGAGTGATTGGTGTCCCGGGAGGGAGATTGGTGTAGCTGTGGTCCCCTGGCTACCCTGTGGGGGAAGCCAGCAGGGGGAAATGGATGGGGTGAGGGCTGTGGCCATGTCCTAGGAGTTTGCACATTCTCGCCCAAACCATGGGGGAGCAATCGTTCACACTGACCTGTCCACTCTTGCTGGCTCTTTGCAGACCTGCAGAGTCACATTCTCCCTGGCCCTGATGGAGCTGTGCCTCAACACCCTGCCCCGAGGGAAGCTGAACAGGGTGGGGGGAAAACCACCCACCCACCTCCAGAGCCCCTCTTCACGCAGATCCTTGCATGTAGCGGCATGGCAGGAGCCCTCTGAGGAAGGTATGACCCTGTCCCAGGGCCAGTGAAGGTGGGGTGGTGGCGGCAGTTGGGCAAATGGATGTTGGTTGCTGCATATGCCAGATAGTGGCATGGCCATTCCTAGGAGACCCCATGCGTTGGGGATAATTCAGAATTATTTGGGTTCCTGGGCTGGAACGATAGTACATCATACCCACTTTTGGCCTTGCATGTGGCTGACCTGGGTTCCATCCCCAGAATCTCGTATCAAGAGTGACTCCTCAGGGGCGGGCAATAGCCCAGTGGGTAGGGCATTTGCCTTACATGCAGCCGGCCCACACCGCCCGGGTTCGATCCCCGGCATCCCATATGGTCCCCTGAGCACCGCCAGGAGTAATTCCTGAGTGCAGAGCCAGGAGAAAAAAAAAGAGTGACTCCTGAGCACAGAGCCAGGAGTAAGCCCTGAGCACAGCTGGGTGTGGGCCCCACAAAAAAAGATTTGGGTTCTTGGCAGTGGTACGGATTGTGGGGCTGGGTTGAGTAAGAGAAATGGAACAATAACCCCTTTTCTTTGCCTGGCTGGGTATCAGCCATTTTCCTCTCAGGCCCCGGGGACACCAACTCCCTGCCTACCAACAGTAACTCTGAGTGCCAGGCAGAACCAGCCAAACCTCTGCCCACTGGTGAAAAGCAGGTACTGTCCGCATTTGACCATCCCCTATCCCAAGAATACCCTCTGGGCTGGCACAACCCGCAGGCATCATCTCATCATGTGTCTTGATATTCCCAGGAACAAGATGGACCCAATACTCTTTCCCTGGAGGAGGCTGTAATTTCCATTCAACAACTCTTCCAGCTCAGCGTTTCCATCGTGTTCAACTTCCTGGGTAACCAGCAGGCGGGTGGGGAAATGAAGAGTGTCTGGGGTAGGTCAGCCAAGTCAGGGGGTCGCTTCCACATCCATCTGCTTTCTCCCAGGTGGTGAAAATAGACCCAGGGTGTCAGGGACCCAGTGCATCCAAACCTGTCCTGCCATTCTTAGAACCGGCTCCATCTCAGGGTCTGGTTCCAGCTCCACCCTCCAACCCCTAGTCTGGCCAGCTGCCAGGGGAGGGAGGGAAAGCCCCAGGATTAGGACTTCTCTTTAGGACCTGACCTACAGGCTTTACTAATCACTGCTGGAACTGGAAGCAAATGGCCATATGTGGGTGCAGAAGAGTGTGGGAATTGTAATCTTTGGTTAAACCCACTGGCTTGACCTGTAAATTCTGTTGCGATGGAAGAAGGAGAATAAAAATCCCAGCAATCAGATGACACTTAATATCCTCTGCCACACTCCTAGGGAAGCACAGCAGACTCCTGAGGTTTAGGGGAGACTCTCGGGGCACAGATGGTCCCTCTCACTCTAGATGTATCCCCTGCCATTATTGTGTTCTCTGCAATGATTTATTTGTAATGATTTATTTTTAAATTTTGTTATACCACTGTGAGATATACAGTTACAAAGATGTTCATAATTGGGTCTCTGTCATACAGTGTTCCAGCACCCAGCCCTCCCCCAGTGCCCATTTCCCACCACCAATGTCACAGCGCTTCCTCCCCCCAACCCCAGCCTGCCCCTTTAGCAGGCACCTTTTCTTTATCTCTGTCTCTGTCTCTGTATTTCTCTCTCTCTCTCTCTCTTCTGTTACACTTTGTGGCTTGCCTTGCAGATGTTAACGGTATATGATGTGAGTCTCTGTATATTTAATGGTGAGTTCTAGTGTGACATTATAATTCCTCATCCCCCATCAACCGCCCCAGTTTGTTGCAACTACAATGATCATTACAGTGTTTAAATGTGGAAAGATCCTGGGAAGGGCCTGGTCCTAACCTACATTATTTATTTATTTATTTTGCTTTTTTGGGTCACACCCGGCAATGTTCAGGGGTTACTCCTGGCTCTTTGCTCAGGAATTACTCCTGGCGGTGCTTGGGGGGGACCGTATGGGATGCCGGGGATCGAACCTGGGTCGGCTGCATGCTAGGCAAACACCCTACCCGCTATGCTGTCGCTCCGGCCCCCTAACATACATTATTATCTAAGACTCTTGCACTGCTGAGTAGTGGCCGTGCTGGCACAGCTGTGGGTTTGGTCTGTCCCTTGTCCGGTTGCGGTTGTGAGCCCAGAGCCACGCCTACCGACCTGGAGGGGAGGTGCCCAACTCCCTGCTCCAAGTCCGCCAGCATGCCCCCAGTACCTGCTAACCCTAGGAGTTATGTTGGATTTGGCCAGGTGCTGAGCCATTTCCTCCGAGACTCCATTGGCTGCTCCACGTGGGATGAGCGGCGCGGCTGTGGGTCTGCTCTGTCCCTTGTCTGGTGCCTGCAATGAATTTTTTTTTGGGGTCCCCCGTAATGCTCAGGGTTACTCCTTTTTTTTAAATATATATTTTATTATACCACCGTGAGATATACAATTACAGTAATGTTCATGTTTGGGTTTTGATCATACAGTGTTCCAGCACTCATCCCTCCACCAGTGCCCATCTCCCACCACCAATGTCCCCAATTCCCTCCCCCTCCCCTAGCCTGCTCCATGGCAGGGTCTTTATCTCTTTTCTCTCTCTCTCTCTCTCTCTCTCTCTCTCTCTCTATATATATATATATATATATATATATATATATATCCATTTTTTCTCTCTCTTCTCTTACACATTGTGGATTACAATACATACATTTAGAGGCTATCGTGTATCCTTTTGCCTGTATTCAATGCTCAGTTCTAGGCTGGTATTATCACTTTTGACAATAATTAGCACACTGTTTCCTTCTCTGTCTTACCTAACCTCTGACTCCCACATGTTTGTGGTAGATTCCACCTTTGACAAGATCAGGGTTATTCCTGACTCTGCACTCAGGAATTACTCCTGACGGTGCTCAAGGGACCATATGGGATGCTGGGATTGAACTGGGTCCACCACATGCAAGGCAAACACCCTACCTGCTCTGCCGTCTCTCTGACCCTTCTGCAGTGATTTGGCTTAAGTTTTAGGTCTTAATATAAGATCCAGACTTCCAGTCACATCTCCTTGAGTCTAGTGGCAGGTTGGCGAGTAGCTAGGATTGATCCAGGACAAATATGTTTTCGGGCCACACCCAGCAATGTTCAGGGCTTACTCCTGGCTCTGTACTCAGGAATTACTCCTTGCTGTACTGGGGATCGAACCTTGGTTGGCCAGTTGCAGGGCAAATACCCTCCCTACTGTATTCTCTCACTCTGGCTCCCAGAACAAACTTGTTGAACATCACCTTGAGCCGGGCCTTATTTTATAAGTTAGGGATACAGGTGATTCATAAGAAAAAACATTCTCTCCTCTACAAGTTCTCATGTGAGTTGGACTGAAAAACAGTAATTTGGCAAACAAAAGCAAGGGTTTCTAACAGTGCTGAAGGTTAGGGAGACAGTTCAGTGAGTGTTTGTGATGTGACCAAGGAGCACGTTTCGCTTTACAAGGTCTTTGTCACCGATGGGAAGAGCTTTGAGCTAAGACAAAAATCAGCTCACATCTACCAAAATTAGCCATTTTCGTTTCCATCTGGAGAAAACTTTCTAAGCAAGGGCTCAGCAAAACTCATAGGATTGAGTTTTGCTGTAAAAAAAGAAGGGGGGATTGGGGAGATCGTCCATGTGGTGCTGAGCATGCATAAGGCCCCCGAGTTTGACCCCAACCCACAGGCCTCCCTGGGAGTGATCTCCATCCTGTACACCTCCCTCCCCCTGACCCAATTCCCAGGATTACCATGATGATGTCTGTGAGGAACAGAAACAGGCTTAGTGAGATGTGGGGAGTCCTCCTCAGGCAGGCAGTGGATTGGAGTCAAATTATTTGGAAGGGTCAGAGCGATAGGACAGTGGGTAGGGCATTTGCCTTGCATGTGGCCGACTCAGGTTCCATCCCTGGCATTCCATATGGTCCCCTGAGCACTGCCAGGAGTAATTTCATCACCACATCACCGGAGATGATCTCCCAAAAAAGCCAAAAAAAAGAGAAACCATTTAAGGGTTTTCAACTGGAGCAGAAAGGGGCCCAGTCACTTCATCAGATCTACTTTTCCAAAGAGCTCTCTTGCTGTTGTGTAGACAGATATGGGTTAGAGGGTGTGCAGGGGAGCTGTTGGCCTATTACAGATGAGCCCCAGGTTGTGGGGCCCTGGCCGAGGTTAGAGGTGAAGGAGAAGAAAAGGTTATGTCGATGGGACAGAACAGGGACACACGGGGAGTGGGCACTGTCCTCTCAGGTGTCCTCTCAAGGACAGGACTCTACCCTGGACAGCCAGGAAGACAGCTCATTCACTGCTGCCTCAATGGAACCTGGCTTTGACCTCATTTGCGTTTTGTGATTTCAATGGGCAGCCAGTCTCTTCTGAGGGTTTTCTGGGCCCTTCCTTCATTCATATATTCATTTATTCAGCAAGTGCTGAGTGCTGTGGCGGAACACAAAAGGAGCATAAGCCATCATCATATTTTGCATTTGTATAGAGCCTTCACCCTCTGCAAAGTTATTTCTTCCGTAGTTTTTTTTCTGCTTCTGCTGCCAGGATTTTTGTAGTCTCATCGAGGCAACAGAGCTTGTGCTCTTGACGTGCTTTAGTTAGGAGAAAAAAGCCTGGTTTATTAAGCACGTGCCAAAAGGCGCTGAAAGCCCCAGTGTGGTCTGAAGGTTCCAGGATGTGGAGGTCTGATGGTGGAGTCACAAAAATATTTTTTTCCCAGGGCAGGAGAAAGCCCTGAGCTGGGACGCTGCGCTGAGAATCGGCTGTGCCAGCGCCTTCCTGGTCTCCCATTATGTTTGGATGATAA
The DNA here is from genome assembly GCA_021461705.1 of Cryptotis parvus. Taxonomy (NCBI): domain Eukaryota; kingdom Metazoa; phylum Chordata; class Mammalia; order Eulipotyphla; family Soricidae; genus Cryptotis; species Cryptotis parvus. The sequence goes on along the minus strand of JAJIBD010004730.1, from coordinate 22,938 downwards.
AAAAGAACACAGGCTTTAGAATTGGACGGAGCCGATTTCGGGTCTTGGCTCTCATGTATTCTCACAGTTTCTTCAGAAAGCCAGATTAACGGCTTCCGCTATATCCCTGAAGATTTGTTGGTCGCAAGCACTAAGGGATCACTTGGTGTCTATTCACCTGCCAAGAACCCGTATCAGGAAATTGCCAGAGATCGGGGGTGGGGGCCTGCGGGTGGGGGGCAGTAACTGTTACCTGTACTGTCAGAGAGTCTCTTTGGTCCTTGGTTAGGAAGAGGGCAGCACATTGATTGACAGTGGGGGTAGAGCTTGTTCCCCAGAGGAAGTCAGGGATTAGGTTAGCAGGAAGCTGGAACCTGCTAATGTCTGGGCAAACCAGACATGCAGAAGGTTTCGCAGCAAAAAGTGAGGAACTGGGGTGTCTGGCAGAGGATGGGTGGGGCGGGTCAGCAGGGGGTTGAGTGGAGCATGTTCCCTGCTTTCTTACAGGGACAGAGAGCATGAAGAGAGGGGGCGCTGCCGCCGCCTTCTCTTACTTCCAGAAAGCAGCAGACCGGGCTTCAGCAAAGCCCAGTACAACGTGGGCCTGTGTCACGAGCATGGCAAAGGCACCCCCGGGACCTCGGCAAGGTTCTGTACCTCTCCCTGCCCTAGGCCCAACCTGGGGCCCAGAATGGGACAGCAAGAAGGGCTTGGGGAACACCTGGCTTCTCTCTCCCGGTCATAAGCGGAACATGAGAAGAAATCTAAATTCTGGGGCTTTGGATGTAGCTTACTGGTAAAACTTCTGTCTGATGTGTGTTAGGCCCCGGTTTGTCCCCTGATCCCTGCTGTCGGACCACATGTACTGACTGATGGACGGATGAGTTTGTTCTCACAAAGTAGACAAATAGTTTTGTTTGTTTGTTTTTTAATGGTGGTGGCAGTGGGGTATCGTTTTTATTCCCGGGGTTTACTCCCTTGGTTCTTCAGGGCTGCTCCCTTCAACATCCCCCCCAACTTACTGACTGTGTGGTGCCAGGGATTGAACTGGGGCTTCTCCTGGCAGAGCAAGTACTCCGCCCTTGGTGCTCTCTCTCCTGCGCGACAGGTACTCCACGATACTCCACATAAAACCTGTATGCAACAGGTTTTTTTTCTATTACTAGTTTTTGTTGCTGTTGTTGTTGTAGGCCATACCTGGAGATGCTTAGGGGCTTACTCTTGGCTCTGTGTTCAGGGATCACTCCTGGACAGTGTGGGGGAATAGGGAGGGTGCCAGAGATCAAACCTGGGTCAGCTCTGTGCAAGGCAAACACCCTGCCTGCTGGACCATCACTCTGGACCCACACATTACATTCTTAACAGAATCATGTTTAAGAGGCAGCGAGTCTTTGGACTTGGGGTTTTTATTTTTGGGTTATCTGTATTTTAATTTTTTTAAACCTATTTGTTTCCTGACTGATCAATACTAATTATGCATCATATCATTAAGGTAAATTTTCAGAGGGTTGCTCAAATTAAAAGCTGGTGTTCAGTGTTCCCGGCTGACAGAGTATCTCTCCCTTTGCCACAGGCGGCCGTGTTTTACCGGCTGGCAGCCAACCAGGGCCACAGGCTGGCTCAGTACCGCTGTGCTCGGTGCCTGCTGCTGGAGTCCTCATCGGTGCAGGACCCTGAGTGGCAGGGCGCCGTGTCCCTGCTCCAGCAGGCGGCAGACTCAGGCTTGACCGAGGCGTGCTGTGGTGGGCTGCCCCTGGCGGTGGGTATTCCAGGAGCCGGGAAGCGACCCCCGCACCTTTCTTTTCCTCCTCCCTGCCCGCAGGCCCAAGCTTTTCTCGGGTGCTGTTCACCAAGGAGCCACACCTGGGCGCACAGAGAGCCGTGGAGTACCTGTGGCTTGCAGCCAACAATGGGGTATGAGGCTCCACGGTCATGTCGGGTGGTGTCTGATAAGGACAGGGATGTGGGGCTGGGCCTGAGAGCCACTATGCGAGAGTGTGGGGCAGTGTCTGTGACTTCCTGCAGGCCAGGTGGGCTCCCCCAGTGAGAGCTATTGGCATCTTCCCATCTGCTTTGTGAGGAAAGTTCGTACCACGAAAATCACTAAAAGCTACCACGTGTGGCATGATAGTTGTTAGACACGCAGCAGCCCACTCCTGGGCCAATCTCATAGGTTTCCCTGTCACTAACCTGGGGACAAAGATACTTCCCTAACTGTGTGTCACTCTCAGTGTGGTTTGATTGAGAGACTAGCTATTAGGGGCCGGAGTGATAGTTCGGCAGGTCGGGCGTTTGCCTTGCATGTGGCTGACATGTGGCTGATGCTGGGTTCGATCCCCAGCATCCCATATGGTCTCACTTCTGGAGTAATTCCTGAAGAGTAATTCCTGAGTGCAGAGTCAGGAGTAACCCCTGAGCATTGATAGATATGACCCAAAAAAAAAAGCCAAAGAAAAGAGAGAGAGAGAGAGAGAGAGAGAGAGAGAGAGAGAGAGAGAGAGAGAGAGAGAAACAGCTGTGAGGCGTTTCTGTTTTGTTTGTTTTGGGGTCTCATCTGGCAGTGCTTAGAGGTCACTATTGGTAGCGATCTCTTGGGGAGACCATAGGTGGTATCAGAGAGCAGTGAACTAGGATCAGCTGCGTGCAGGATAAGTGCCTTTCCTTTGTCCTATCTTTCTGGCCCCTCAAAATGTTTTTCAGTGGACTGGGGGCTCGCTTAGATCACAGGGTGAGCACGTGTGGTGTGCACTGGGTCCTGGTTCAGGCAGGCTGTAGCCATGAGTCTACCATATCCGTTATGTAAACTTTGATCTGCCTGTTGCAGAAACTCTACAGAATCTTTGGATATTAGGAAAGAAATGGGGCCATACTGTACTTAACAGTGTTTTGTTATTTTAAGTTGGGAAAGCCGGAATATGATGCAAATATTCCAATAGAGAAGGAAAGATTAATGATTCAGGTAAATAAAGGGGAGAAGAGGCCCAGGATATAGCTTAAAGGACTGGTGTGTATGCCTCTTATGTGCTTTCGAACCCCAGTTCGCTCCCAGGTACTGCATTGCCCCCTAAGTACCATTGGAGTAGCCCTAGTACCCCCAACATCCCTGGGCTTAAGCTTGAAGGCAGGTGGGGAAGTGACCCTGGGGTCCCCTGAAACACTCCTGGGAAGATCCCCCCCAAAACACTCAATAATTAAAAAAAAACAAAAGGCATGGGGTGCAGAAAGCTAGCGCAGAGAATAAATGCTTGACTGGCTGACCCTAGTTTGATCTGCAGTATCACATATGGTTTCCCAAACACTGCCAGGCGTGAGCCCTGAGCACAGAGCCAGTAGTAAGCCTGAATACAACCAGTAGTAACCCAAAAACCCAAAGAAAAGTGGGGGATTTGAAAAGAAAAATTGCACCGATCTCACCCGATCTCAGCTCCTTAGTGCTAGAAATTGTACCATGAGGCGAGCGCAGTTATGCTCACCTCATAGAGAGGATGGAGCAGAGACTGAGGAATAGAATAATGTGCTTGGGATTACACAGCGGGTTGGTGGTGCCCTGGCTGCAGGGAGGGTGCCTCTTGCCCCAGCCTGGTGCAGCACCCAGGAGGGCACATCAGAGCCTTGAGGTTTTCAAACCAGGGAACGCTGATGTCTGCCTTGCAGCCCTTTTCCTGAGGACCGGGGCAGGGTGGGAAGCCTCAGCTCTACCTGGCTCCTGTCCCTTTAGGGTGGCGAGCAGCCTGACTCCCAGCTTTCCAAGCCAGCCCCTCTGTGTGCTTTGTGTTTAAGCCTCCGTTTGAGAAGTTCTTGCGGGGCTCTGGCTGGATTCTCCTGTGCAGGCTCCCTTCCGCTGTGACGTTGTGTGAACTCTGATAAGTCTCTGACTCTTCAGAGTTCCCTGGAACAGGGAGGTTTGAGCCAGCCTTGACCCCGAGTAGGTACTTCCCACCCGCCTGCTCCATGTTCCTTGTATCTGGAAGCTGCAGTGTCTGTGCCCTACATATGTCTCTGTGTCTACCTGCTTCCCCTTAGGACACCCAAAGCAGGTACCACTTGGGAATTTGCTATGAGAAGGGCCTTGGCGTGCGGCGGAGCCTAGGAGAAGCTGTTCGCATGTACAGGCAGGCAGCAGCCCTCGGACATGTGCCCTCCCGGGACAGACTGCAGACACTCTTTTCCACGGAGGCAGCAGGTACAGACATGAGCTGGAGCATAATTTTCTCCCAGGCGTTCACTTACTTCCCTGGAAGTAAGCGAATGCAGAATGGAGAAGCAAGCCACAATGGCCTTGGTCTCACGGCCAACAGGTTTCCAAGTCCCACAAGCCTAGGAGTTTTTGTTTTGTTTTGTTTTTTTGGGGCCACACCTGGCAGTGCTCAGAGTTCACTCCTGGTGGGGGCACAGGGGACCATATTTGGTGCCAGGGATTGAACCTGGGTCAGCTGCGTGCAAGGCAAATGTCCTACAACTGTACTATCTCACCAACCTCTAAGCCGGAGTTTTAATACCTGTTCTGTCATACAATGTGAATTCATGTCGGGGTTTTTTATTTGTTTATTTGTTTGTTTGTTTATTTATTTATTTTTACTTTATGGGTCATACCGGTGATACTCAGGGGTTACTCTGGGTCTGCACTTGGGAATCACTCCTGCTGGTGCTTGGGGAACCATATGAGATGCCAGGGATCGATCCCAGGTTGGCTGCATGCAAAGCCAACACCTAACCCACTGTGCTATGGCTCTGGCCTGGATTCAGGATTCTGAACCTCAGTTTCTTCGCCTGAGAAGGAGGCAGCCCACATATTAGGTTGGTTATTATTAATTTTTTTTTGCTTTTTGGATCACACCCAGCAATACTCAGGGGTTACTCCTAGGAATTACTCCTGGCGATGCTTGGGGAACCATACGGGATGCTGGGGATCAATTGCTGGGTCAGCCACATGAAAGGCAAACACCCTCCCTCGCTGTACTCTCGCTCTGTCCAGGTGGGAAGCACAGAGTGGGAGGCGCTAAAGGGCTCTGTCTGCTGCAAGAAGGAGGCTTTGCATTAAGTGTTTGCTGCTCTGATTTTTTCTTTTTGGGTCACACCCGGTGATGCTCAGGGGTTACTCCTGGCTCTTTGCTCAGGAATTACTCCCTGGCGGCGGTGCTCGGGGACCATATGGGATGCCGGGGATCGAACCTGGTCGGCCGCGTGCAAGGCAAACACCCTATCTGCTGTGCTATCGCTCTGGCCCCTGCTCTGATGGCTTTTCAGCAGAAGTGGCCTCATGAGTGCCTGGCAGTCCCCCTGGGACCTGGCCAGTCCACTCACTCTGAGGCACTGCAAGATGCCTGGGTCGAGCTGTGCCCATGGGAACCCAGTCCTCAAGCTCTGCCTCTGATGCTGGACCCTAGTAAGAGTGTGTCTCTTGTCTACACAGCCCCAAGGCCCAGTGAACTGGTGGACACGGGACCCAAGTCGTTCTCCAGCCCCTCCCTCTGCAGCCTGAACAGCGTACTGGTAGGGCGCCGCTCGCCTCCCGCATGCCGCCAGCACCGGGAACCTGGGCCGCCCATGCAGAAGTGGACCTCTGGGCACCAACCCCTGTGGGCCCAGCCAGGCACTGCCCACACACCCCTGCTCCCTGGAAAGTACCCTCATCGGTCTGGGTTTTGGCTAAGGTGAGGCTCAGATGTCCGTCCGTGTTTCTCTCACTGGGGTGGGTGGGTGGCTGACTGGGTTAGCATTGGGTGGGGAGGGCATCAGAAAGAGGATATCAGGGTGGAAATTGCAGTGGGGCCTGGATTCCCAAATTTCGCCTGAGTGGCTGATAAATGACCTTGGCTTTGCCCTCTGCATGGTGGTGTCACAGCTGCGTGATGGGCGCTCTCACAGGTGTTTCTGCTCTCACACAAAGGATTCATTCAGTAGCCTGGGAAATCTACTACAGAGGGCCAGAGCGATAGTACAGTGGGTACAGCGCTTGCCTTGTGTTGGAGGACATGTTTAGCTAATCTGGGAGTTTTGTTGTTTTGTTCACTCCCAGCTTAATCTTATTTAAGCCAATGTTCATTCTAATGAGATCTCTCTTCTATGTAAACACTTCTAGAGGGTGTGGCAGTTACAGAAGTCACCTTGATTGAATAACTTCTGACTTATACATCTACTAAGGCTTCTATGTTTTCTAGATTGGGCACAGCTCCTCTTTATACCCACTGCACCCAACGTGGGACAGTTAGAATTTACCAGGAGACTACCACCCTGGCTACGCTGAGACTAAAGGTAGACTATAGGAAGGATCATACTAGTTTGCTCTAAGCAGGGGAGTATGACCCTTTCAGTACATGAGAACAAGATACTCAGAATCACCCTGGTGCAGATAATAAGGACCTTGTGGGTACCATCTAGATTACATGAAGCTCATGAAGTTAAGATGTATTACTTTATATCAGCCCCCTCTCTCTCCAGTGTTTTACATAAGAGATAATCTCGGGATTAGTCCTTGGTGTAACCTTTGTTTATACCTACAATAGGGTGTGGCACTACACTCTGTTTAGGGTTCTTTGTTGGCATGACAACCTCCCGATTGGGTTACTTTGGTGTATGTAAGGGGCTGACTTGAGGCCCCTTCACCCTTTTGCCTTTTGGTTCCTCAGCCTTCAGCTTTTGGCTCCTGCGGCTTTTGGCTTTTGGCTTTTGGCCTTCTTCCCTGTGGGATCTCGCCCGTGAGCGTTTATTCCCCTTGGAAGTTTTTACACGTGGTGGTCGCCATCTTGGCCTACACGTGGCTGGGGTTCTAGCCTGGAATCCTAAGCATCGGGTTTTTCCTTTTTGCTGATTTGTATGCCTGAACCTGTGATAAGTAAAGCCTTTTAAAACCGCATCGGATTCCTGAGTGTTCATCCATTCCTCGCCGGCCCGGAGGTAGAAGGGAACTTCGCTTCCCGGCACTGTCGGGGACCCCCGGCGGAGCGCCCGACAGCGTTGCATGTGACCAACCTAGGCTCGATCCCCAGCACCCCATATGATCCCTGAAGCACCACCAGAAGTGATCCCTGAGTCAGGAATAAGTCCTGAGCACTGCAGGGGTGTGGCCCAAAAGCCAAAAACCAAAAGGAGAGGAAAACAACTGTATCAAGGGGAGGCTAGATCCAGAGTGGAGTTGCCAATGATAAGGGTAGTTCGAGAACAGAGGGTAGTCTGGGCTTCTCGCGTGAAGGGCGTGCCTAGAAATGTTCAGGCAAGGGGGCTGGAACCATAGTCCAGTGGGTAGGCCTGGACTGTACGGGTGTGCCTCGCATGTAGCTGACCCAGGTTTGATTCCCCGCCATCCCATATGGTCCCTCAAATACTTTGAGGAATCATTTCTGAGTGCAGGGCCAGGAATGGCCTCTGAGCATTGCTGGGTGTGACCCCAAAAGGAAAAAAAAATGTTCAGGTAAGCTCTAGCGTCTGTTCCATCTCCAGTGGATTCAGCACTGGCTCTGTTCCACTCTCTTTGGAGGGCCTCGAAGACCTACTCCTGGTGCTGCTGAGGAGACCATATGCTTGCTGGGGATCGAACCCAAATCTTCCATATGCAAAGCAAATGCCTTCCCATTGTATTATTTTCCCCATTCCTCTTCATTTCACTTTCTTATTGCTATTATTTGTTTTGGGGTTATACCCTGCAATGCTTAAGACTTATTGCTGGCTCTGTACTGAGAGATCACACCTGGTGGTGCTTGGGGATCTTAAGGGGTGTCAAGAATTGAACCCAGATCGGCCAAGCAAGGCAAGTGCCCTCCCTGCTATATTATCACTCCGGCCCCTCTATTTCACTCTTGGTCTAGTTTCTTACATCAAAGCCTAAAGTATCTGCTTCCATTTTTAGACCTTTTCACTGAGGTGAAAGAGTGAAGACTGTGGGTCAACACAGAAGAGGCCAGTGACCCACCCGCCATTCCCACTCACCTCAAGCATCTGCCCAGCACAGTCAAGAAGAGGCGATTGCTCCAGGCCCCAGGTCCTGGCCACGTTCCCTGGACACAGTGATGTGACTCACGGTTGATTCCCTGCTGCGGACACACCTCCTGCGGACACTGGGGAAGCTGTGCTTCAGGAAGAACTTGGGTGCTCCCCTGGCCGGAGGAGACAGAATGATACCCCCAGTTCCTGTGGCCTTATGAGTGAGGTTTCCAGACTCCTGGCCTGGGCTCTCATGGCACCGGTTCATGCTGTCATCCCCCGGAGAGGGTGATTGCCGTCCTGTTGATGGCGAGAGAGAGCAGAGCAAGCACTGATCATCTGGGAGCAGCAGAGAAGAGATGCTGTGATTCTCGCTCGTGAGGGGTGTGCCAGGAATGCAGGGGAGTTTAATAAAACTCTATTGGATTATCTCATCGCTCTTGCCCTTGAGTGTATCGGAGAGAGCCAAGGAGATGGGCAGGGAGAGCTGAGAGCCGGGGCTCCATCCTCAGCTCCAAACTCTCCATTAACCAATTTAAAGGGTCTTAAAAGCTTCTCTAAGAGAGAGAGAACTTAGAGGGAAAAAAATGATTTCTGAGTCAACGCTAATGACTTCAATTACTGAATTTGTGACTAGCTGTTCCCTGGCGTCTGGAGGTTCGCCCAAGTTCAATAGCATAGAAGTGGTGGGGGTGGGAGGCACGTCCGGATGGGAAGGGTCTCTGGATTGTGTGGGGTGGGGTGCAGGAGCCGTTCACCTTTTCCTCTCTGCTGCCCACCCCCATCCCATATCCCCCATCCTGTGTGGCAGGGGTGGGGAGCCCTGAGCTTCATCCTATTTCCCTCACACCCCTGTCTTCTGTTTCCAGGGTGGCATGACCCAATTCCCCCAGCCCCCGTGGTGCCCAACACGCGACTGCCTCCCACAGACACCTTGGTAGCATGGCCTTCGTCTTTGTAACAGGCCCCCATGTTGCTACAGACCCAATCCACGTTTTGGTGGGTATGTAGGTTTTTAAGCTGTGCCCTGCACTAATTTCTCTCAAAAAAAAAAAAAAAACGAAAAGAAAATAAAATTTTCTGTGGTCAAATAAGTTTGGGAAACGCTGCACTAGACATCCCTTTTATAGATTCACAATCAGCATATTCAGGGTTCCAAGAAGTTGTCCATAAAGCGCTGGGTTAACCCAACATTGTCCTTGCTGGCCTGAGCAGTGTCCTGCTCGCACACCTTGCCCCAGCCTGCGGCACGGCTTATCCTGTCCCATCCACCTGCTTCCTTGGCTCCCCACAGGCGTCTGGAATGGTGGCTCCCTCCTGACTGTGCTTGGGGCTGAGGACCAGTTCGGACAGTTCAGCATCCCGGTGTCCTGTAGTGCTGGCCTCTTGTGCTGTCCCTCAGCCTCAGTGATTTTAAGTTACTGTGGACTCAGGGTGGGGTGTGTCTCTGTGCACATAAAACCCAGGTGTTATCTGGTGACCCAACATTCTTGGCTGTTGGTCACTGCAGTCTCCGTAGGACTCACAAGATAAACTTCATTGAGGATCCTTTTACTGTGCTTTAGTTCTGAAAGCAAATGAGTCTTCATCCCTGAAAAAAATAGGAGGGGCTGTAGGGGGATGACCGGGAGGCCACCTGGGTCAGAATGCCTGGGTCAGAATATCTGGTCATTCAAGATTGGGAGTGTACACCCAAGAGAGAAGCTGATTTCAAGCCTGGCTCATCAGAGCCCCACACAACAGAGCAGTTGATTTCAAGCCCAGGTGGGCAGTTCTTGGTGGTGAAAATCACCGGGCATTCATGGAGACGGAGCTGGGGTCTTCCTTCCTCTCTCTGTTCCATGTGGGAGGCCTGGTGGACCCACCCACGAACTGCCTCCAGGCTATCGCCCATCATGCAGAGACTCAGACACGGGGGAGAGCTGCCATCCTACTCTCTCCCAGATGTACTCCCCCCCCCACTCTTACATCAAACTAGTGGAACCTACCACATTCTAGAAACTCAGAAAGTAAATTCAAGAACAGAATTTGGCCAGGTCTATAACCAAGAATAGGGAAGAAAATGGATTTATCACTAACATTTGCCATGTATGTGCTTTAATGGTCAATACAATCAGTGCCAGCGGATGGAGCAGGCATGGGGATGGGGGTGGGTGGGAAATGAGGGTCTTTGGTGGTGGGAGCACACTGGTGGTGGGAATGGTGTTGAAATATGGAACTTTCTATCAGCAGTATTATGAAAACCTTTTTTACTTTGTAAATCACTGTGTTTCAATAAAAAAGGGGAAAAAATTGGGGGCACAGTAGGTTCAGCGTGAGATGTTGGCCCTCTGCTACATTGGCTTTTCTTATTTGGAGACAGGATATTTGGAGGCCCTGGGGGCCTGGGTGCTCCAGATGGGGGGAGCAAGACTGTTGAGTTCTCGATGCATGGTTAGTGCCTGTAGAATGCAGGAAACTCGATAGCTCTTAAATCAATATTGATTTCATCAATGAGTGATTCTATGTATCACTCCTCTCTACGCAGTGCCTAGCACCCAGCCCACCCAGCATGTAGTAGGTGCTCTAAAGATTTGCTGAATGGGGGCTGGGCAGATAGTCCAGTGGGCCAGGCACTTACCTTGCATGTGAAGAGCCCTGGTTTCAATCCCTACACATTTGGTTCTCTGAGCACAGAGCACAGAGCCAGGAGCGACCCCTGAGGACTGCCCTACAAAATAATTTGTTGCATGAATGAATGAATGAATGAATGAATGATTCTGTCTGCTCCTTTCCTTATTGCTGTTCTGAGTGCTACTATGGAGACGCTGAAAGAGTTGAAGGCTTACTAAATGTTACGTGTTTTCAGCCATACCTCCTACCTCCCCTACCCTGGGCCTCACAGGGGCTGGAAAACGCTGCCCTAGTTTCACTATACATGGTGTGCGATGGGGCAGAGTCTATCCTTCTCCTCCAGGCTCTCTCTGTCCCCCTCCTCCTCTTAGGCACTGGGTTCTTGCCCTAGTCCCCAGGGAAATTACTGCCAGCTCAGAGAAGAGGGAGCCTCAGCAAGCAACCAGGCTGAGGTTGGGGACAGAGGGAGGTGGCCGCTAATGCTGAGTGGTCCTAGACTGGAGTGAGCATGGTCGGGCATGCCTGGAGCAGGAAAGCAGATGATGGTGGTGGTGGCGGTGATGATGATGATGATGGTGAGATGGTGGTGGTGATGGTGATGATGATGATGATGATGATGATGATGATGGTGGTGATGATGATGATGGTGGTGGTGGTGATGATGATGATGATGATGATGATGATGATGATGTGATGGTGATGATGATGATGGTGATGATGATGATGATGATGATGATGATGATGATGATGGTGATGATGATGATGATGATGATGATGATGATGATGATGATGATGATGATGATGATGGTGATGATGATGATGATGATGATGATGATGGTGATGATGATGATGATGATGATTTTGGTTTTTGGGTCACACCCGGCAATGCTCAGGGGGTTGCTCCTGGCTCTGCCCTTAGGAATTAAATACCTGCCGGTACTCGGGGACCATATGGGATACCAGGGATTGAACCTGGGTTTGCCCTGTGAAAGGCAAGTGTCCCACCTGCTGCACTATCACTCTAGCCCCAGCAGCTGATTATTGATAAACATGATAAACAAAAGAAAAGTCTCCCTGCGCTTTTCCAATGAAAATGATATTTCTCCGGATGCTTGCTGGCTTGCCCGCTTGCTCCATCTCCGGGGCACAGAGCCCATCTCAGGGGGAAGCTGTTTTGAGTATGTCCAAAGTCTCAGCTTTGACATTTTGGCCGAAGTGTCACAAAGTTTCTGTCATGTTCCTGTTCAGCACACTCAGTTCTGTCACCGTCTCCACGATCTCGGTCTGTTAGTGGGGACAGGGCTGGTTTCACACACCAGAGTGTGTGGGTCCCTGCACCCTCCGTCACATGCAGGCATCCCAGTCCCTTCAGAGAACTGGTGAGGCCCCCTGTTTTATTGAAATCCAAGACCCGTGAGGGTCTAAGAGGGCTGAGGCTCTCTGAGGTGCCTCCTTCCCACGGGGGCGTGGTTCAGTGAGGTCATAGTTCCCAGAGCCCCTTCAAGGACCTGGAACCATGACAAGTAGCCTCGTCATCATTGTCGTCAGTCCCACGTTCTCCAGATTCGCGATCTGCCACCTGGCTCTGGGCAAACTGTCAGCTTTTTTCTGGCTTGCCATTTGCTTCTCTCTAAGATGTTCTGACTCCTTCTGTCCCAAACTTCCGGGGCGCGTGAGACAGTGACTCAGAGCTGGGCTGCAGAGCCTTTCACGGGTCACGTGCTCCTTTGAGGCTCCGAGAACTTTGTATTCCTGGCCCAGGAAAGTGCCCCTGTGACAGATTCTGCCTCATCTTTGTGGCAAGGACCACAGATAGAGGCTTTTGTTGGGGAGGGGGACACACCCCACAGTGCTCAGCGCTTACTCCTGGCTCTGACTCTGTGCTAAGGAACACTCTGTTGGTGCTCAGGAAATCACAGGGGGTGCTGGGGATTTGAACTGGGGTCAGTGGGATGCATGACCAGTGCCTTAACCCCTGTGCTAATTCTCTGTTCCCCGTGGCTGGTCCTTTTCTGTGAACATTGGACAATAGTATTGAGTGAAAAAAAATAGAGAGAGGAATTTTGCCTTTAGTGTTCAAGAGAGCCCTCACATGGAGAAGAGAGAGCTTCATCACTGCTTGGAAATTTCCAGGAAAGTTAGAGAAGGCTGAGCCATGGGAAACTTGGCTGTTTCTGCCCTGCCTCCTCCCCCAGGCTTGCTGGTCTCAGTGTGGGTTTCCTAGACCCTTTTCATACGCTGCCCTCAGGACCCGCAACCACAGGCCCAAACCTGCTGCAGTGAAGGAAGACAGAGGCACAAATAGGTCTGGGAGATGACTTGTGCCTCCCGAGGGCTGTCCTCTAGGACTGCAGGCCCCTCAGCAGCCACACGTGAATCATTAGTCAGGCCCAAGTTCTCCCTGCTTCCATCTTCAGACAGCCTGAGTGGCTTTGGAAATGTTCTTTTCAACAGGGTTGCTTTTAGGGTTTTTGGAGGGTAATAAGGGGTAGCGCCTGGCCCTGTGCTCAGGGGTTGCTTCCAGTAGTGTTTGGGAGGCCATCCAAGACCATATGAGGAGCCAGGGATTAAATCAGAGTCTGCTTCAGGTAAGGCAAACCAACACTTCCCCCCCCCCCCCCATTTACTATTTCTTGGCCCTCAACAGAGCTTTGTTTTGCTTTGGGGCCATACTTGACGATGCTTTGGATTATTCCTGGCTCTGTGCTCTGGAATCACTCCTGGCAAGGCTTGGGGCCAATATGGGGTGCTGAGGATTGAACCAGGGTTGGCTACATGCAAGCAAGTGCTCTACCTACTGAATTATGACTCTGGCCCCAACAGAGCTTCTTGATGGAAGTTTAGACAAAGCTGCTGCTGCCCTGAGTTGACCTGGGGTGACTTTTCCTTCCATGACTGGCAATCTGGGGTCATGGTTAAAGTTGTTGGTGAGGGCTGGAGCAATATTGCAGTGAGTAGTGATTAATCCAGGTTTGATCCCTGGCACCCCATATAGTCCCCTGAATACCAACCACCAGGAGTGATTCCTGAGTGCAGAGCCAGGAACATCGCTGAGTGTGGTAAAACAAGCAGCTGATGGTGTTGGACAAGCCTGGCTCCAAATGCTGTCCCTGCCTCTACCCTCCCCTGGATCTGGGGTCACATCCTCAGGTCCTCTTCTGTGAAAAGGGGAGAATAGCACCTCCCTCTCAGGGCGGTGGAAAATTAAATCAAATTTTATTGTAGGACCCAAGGAGATGACTTGAAGGGCTGAAATGCACATTGCTTGGCTCAAAGTATCGGCACTGAATACGAAAGGCCCAGGTTTGAGTTCCAGCTCTTCACGGCCCTGGAGCACTGAGCCAGGTATAGCCCTAAGCTTGGCTGGGGTTGCCCAGAAACTCAAACAAAGAAAACTTCTATTGTATGGTTGGAAGCTTGGCACAAGTGTATAGGGGACAAAAGGCAGTTAGGATAGAGAAGGGACAGCTATGACAATAATAGTTAGAAAGGATCACTCTGGACAAGAACTGAGTGTTGTAAGTAGGTAAAGGGACATACCTGAAAACCTTTCAGGATCTGTATTGCAAACCATAATACTCAAAAAGGGAGAGAGAGAGAGGAGAGAGAGAGAGAGAGAGAGAGAGAGAGGGTGCCTGTCACAGAGGCAGGTGGGTTGGGGGTAGGAGGGGAAACTGGGGACACTGGAACATTATAACTGAAACCAAATCATGAACAATCTTGTAACTGTGTATCTCACTGATTCAATAAAAATTTTTAAAAAATAGTTTGTATATACATAGTTTTTTTTAGACTAGATATATGCATATATACATACACGTAGTCTATACATATGTTTATACATATACATAATTTTCTGTAAACTATTTTCCTATCATTTCAATATGTATATGTATAAAGTTTACCAAAAACTATATGTATAGGTATACATCTATACTTTGTATATGTATATACACATGTACATAGTTTTCTGCAATATATAGGAATATGTTTTTTTATATACATGCATATTTGTATGCATGCATATGCTTATATGTGTATGGAGACAACTCATTTAAATAAGTGCAATGAAAATTAAAAATCACAAAAAAAAAACCAACTCCCATTGTAGAGCTTGGTGCCTGTCTCATATGAATGCTCTATAAATAGTCACACTTTTCTTAGCCCCGGTTTTCCAGCTAAGAAGCAGATGGTCTGATAAGCAGCAATCCAGGCCCAGGGTCTGGGGTGCATTTCTGGCATTGTGCACCTCACACTTCACAACAGTGCGTCCCTCTCCTGCCCACACCCTCTAGCCGGGATTAGACAGCAAAGACCCTCACCCTGTTATTCTTCCCCTCCTCCCTATTGGTGGCCGCAAACAGAAGTTCCCCCTCTTGTTGATTTTCCTCCAACCACATTTCCTTTATTAGCAGGTGAGAGAGCTGTGCCCAGCAGCCCAGACTCTAACCCCCTCCAGCTTTCAGCCAAGCTGTCCTCCCCTGCCTGCGGCTCTCCTGGCCGTCTGCTCCGCCAAGGATAGACTCTGGTGCTTTTGTGTGTTTTGCCAGCAAACACTTATCTCAGCCCCTGACTGTCTCCATCCTCAAAAAATTCACAGGCAGAGCCAGCCCCTCTGGAGGGACTGCTGCTTTGGTCAGTAAGCAAAGGGAGTGCTAACGCCTGGCTTCCATTGGCTCCTCCAAAGTTCTCAGGTCACTTGTGGTCCATGAGTTCAAAGCTTCTAGAAACCAGCTCTGGTCTCAGGAGGCTCAGGGCCTGGCTGCCTGCCTTCTCCTCAGGCGCCCGGCTCCTGCATCCACAGTCCTCTGCTGCTGCTGGGCCTGCTCTCGGCCCCCTTCCTTCCACCGGGGTCCCCTGAACTTCTGTGCCCGAAGCCCCACTGGTGGCCAGATCTAGGCTGAGAGTCCTCCCGCAGACGGAGAGCCGTCGCAGCACCTCCGAGGCGGCCTCCATGGGCACACTGGGTCTCTCCAGCAGCAGCTCCAGCAGCGAGCTCATCTCTGACAGGAAGGTGCTGGCCAGCCGTGTGCCGGTGGGGCTCAGCTCCGCCCCGCTGCCTTGCCAAACGTCTGGAAGGTTCTGGGCTCCTCAGAGGCCGCAGCGTCCGCGGAGATCACGTTGTCCCGGTAGTTGGTGGCCAGGGGTAAGGGAGAGCCGTGCCATCCAGGCTGGGTCAGGGGTGCTCAGGCGGTCCAGGGCCAGGCCTGCAGGGAAGTCAGCGACAGAGTGAGGCCTGAGTCCAGGCCAGGGCTGGGCGACTGGGCAAAGGCCCAGGACAAAGGAAGGAAGGGATAAGGTGGGGGACGACGGATGGGGCGGCTAGAGGGGGGCGGGAAGGAAGAGGCCCTGTCGGGAAGTGGCTGGGCAGGAAGGCCCAGCGGGAGCTCTCACGGGAGCTGAGGGGACAGGAGGCCGGAGGCGGAGGAGGAAGGCCCAGCTCCAGACAGTGACCGTTTCTGGGGAATGTCCGGGCTGTTTGTGTCTCACCCAGCCTGCAGGGTCGGGACTTTCACCCCCATAAGCTCCCTGGGTAGGAAGGGGACTTCCTGCCTGGAGGTCCCTGTGGCCCATGGAAGTCCGAGGCTGGTAAGGGTCCGCAATGTGCCTCAGTGCCCCTGGCTGCAGGAAGCCCAGCTGAACAGAGGCTGGGGAGGGCTGCAAGCTTTCATGCTGTGGCAGAAAAGGGTCGTGAGGTACCTAACGCTTTACCACATCGCTGCTGTCCTCCAAACACTAGCCAGGCCCAATGCCAGAGAATGAGCTGGAGAGACTCTAAGCCTCATGGCTAAGGAAAAGTCTTTAGCCTCGCCTTAGCCAAAGTCGGAGGTGGGAGTGGGGGGTCCAGCATCTACCCAAACACTTATTGACTATTTGTATAAGAGACTTCTTGTCTGTGTCAGAGTCTAGAAGGAAAGATTAGAAGGAGCAGTGGATGGAACCATCTCTGGGCAGACACGAGTTGTTCTATGTTCTATCTATTTTGTAAATTGAAAAATAAAGTTTTCAAGTCACAAAGGTATGTTATTCAGATGGTACCTCTGTGACTTGAACACTTTATTTCAGAATAGAGCAAATCAGGTGTATCTGATAATTGAGTCTCTAACTTACCTTGTCTGTAGGTGACAGGCACTGAGGTAGGGTTGGGCTCTTGACTGGCTAGACATGGTCCATTGAACATGAATATCACCAATATTTGGTGGGGAGGGATTGGGCATCCACAGTGCTCAGAGGCTCTTGTGACTCTGTGCTCAGGGGTCAGGGGTCACTTCTGGCAGTAACTGAGGACCATCTGCAGTGCTAGGAATCAAGAGAGGTTGGCCGACGGGGGCCGGGCCGTCTGCCCAGGAGGGCGTGGGGTTTGGGGGGGGGCCGCGACCTCTGGGGGTCCCGGGCCGGTGGGGATCGATCACATGCACATTTTGCTGTCGCGCGGGAAACTGCCTCAAGTAGAGGAACAGTGAGAGTGCGGGTGGGATGGAGGGTGTTTGGGTGGTGTCAGGGCGGGGGGGGGTGGGGTGGGCCGGGGGGGTTGGAGTAGGCCTGTCGCCTCTGGCAAGCCGGATGAGACTCGCCCATCCCACTAGCCCCCAGACGGAACTGCCTAAAAAAGATACTTTAGGATCCACGAAGACAGGAAGTTTGTTGGGAAGAGAAAAAAAGAGGAAAGAAAGAAATACAGAGAAGTGGTTGGGCAGAGGGGAAGGCAAGGTGGGGACTTTTGTATGGGAGATGGTTTGGGCGGAGGGTTACATGTAGGTTAATGACTTCACTGGTGGTCCCACAAACAGTGAGGATTCAGCGTTTAGGTAAGACAAAGAAGAACAGTGTGCTAATATTTGTCAAAGTGATAATCCAGCCTATGAACTCATTTTATAGGAAAAGATGTATTTGATATTTCTAAATGTATTATTGTAATCCCCATTGGAAGGAGAGGAGGGGGAGATGAAGAGGAGGAGGGGGGGGGGGTGGGCATTGGTGGTGGGACATTGACACGTGATAGATGTCCAATGGAACACTGTACTGGCGGCCAAACCTGAGCATCTTTGTAATTGTATATCACATGGTGGGATTCAAGTGATCAAGGGATCAAGTGATTGTGATGCCTATTTTGGAGTGTGTGTGTGTGTGTGTGTGTGTGTGTGCAGGCACGTTACTAGCAGACGCAGTGAGAATTTGAGCCACACCTGGCCGTGCTCAGGAGTTATTCCTTGTTCTTTACTCAGGAATTATTCCTGGTGGTGCTTGGGGGACCATTTGGAATGCCTGGGATCGAACCTGGGTTGGCCGCATGCAAGGCAAATGCCCTCCCCGCTGTACTATCACTAGGGCCATTAAGCACATCCAGATCAGGATGGCTGCTTCCACATGTGCCCCGTGGCTGGATTGGCCTCACTCACCTTACACTAGGGGCAGGTATGTCCCACAACCTCTCTCTATGTCATGACCAAAGCTGTAGCCATGGGTTTGCTGGGCTTATCCTGAGCCTTTGAAATGGCTATGGCATGGACGAGGGACAAAAATTTTCATTTTACTTCATTTTAATTCAATTTAATTTTACTTAATTTTAACCTAGGGCCAACGGTGCTGGTAATAATTACCACTGGTTAGACAACCTGGAAAATTATTAAACATTTCTGCCCCTCAGATTTTCCCTTTATGAAACAGGCATAATGAATAGCCGTATCTCATAGGATTTTCTCATGAGGCACTTAGAATATGGTGTAAGCTGCAGAAAGGGCTCAATAAATGTGAACTATTTTTTTAATTGAGCAAAGGGACGTTCCAGCCATGCCCTTGGCATATTAGGGGCACAAAGGGGTATGTTCAGATGAGAAAGAGCCTTTGTCCACAGAACTAGAAAAGACCAGTGGACCCACTGATGCTTGGCGTATGTGTGTTACTTAAGAAATCTGGCTGGGGTTCACAGCCAGGTCAGCTAGCTGGCTCCTGAATTAAAGTTCATACAATTTGTTTACTGTCACATTGATTGTTTCTCTAGAAAAAAATAATTCTGAACGTTCTGGATTAGAAATATTAGCCTGTTAAAGAGTTGCTACAGTTCCCAGGATGGGAAGATATTTAAACAAATGAAAGACATGCAAACGAGTGTTGTAGCAGGTACAGGGGACATCCTACCTCCCCCGTCCCGTTCCATCCCTGCCCTGGGGCTCCCTGCCATCGTGCCATCACTGATAAACTCATGAGTTGGGGCTGCGTACTGACCTCCCTGGGCCTCAGGGTTTGGCGTGTCACTAACTTGAGCTCTGGTATTTACCTCCAAGGACAGCTTGGAGACTTAGGTTACTTATTGTGTCTAAAAGGCTTCCCCAGTATCTGGTGCTCAAAGGCTCTCAGTAGTGGTTTACTATTCTTAGGGTAGTCTTAAAAATCAACAAAGTAGATGATTAACACAGAGACCATGGGAGGCTGGAGCAACAGTACAGCAGGTAGGACATTAGCCTTGCATGCAGCTGACCAGGTTTGATCCCCGGCAACCCATACAGTCCCCAAGCACTGCCAGGAGTAATTCATGGGTGCAGAGCCAGGAACAACCCTTGGGCATTGTTGTGTATGACCCAAAAAGCAACCCCCTCACACACACACAAATAAACCACCCAAACAACAACAGCAAAAACAACAGAAACCTTGGGTGGGGCTGGTTCCAGGGAAAGGGAAATGTTACTGAAAATCCTCCCCAGAAGTGGAGTGGCTGAGTGGCCTGGAGCAAAACTCTGAGGCCTGGACACGAAAGGGGGCCTCAGTGTCCAGGCCACTGAGGACACTGAGGGGGCCACTGGTGCAGGCGGGTGGCCACTGGCGCGGGGAGATCCTGGGAAGAATCTACCTGTGTGTGGGTCCAGCAGGCTCGGAGCTCTTCTTCCAGCAGCTGCTTCACTGAGAGGTCCTCTTCAGGGTCTAAGTGTTCTTCCTCGTGGTCAGCCTCTGCCTGGCCACCAGCCCTGGTGCCTGGGCTGTCTGTGTCTGGGCTGGTGCTCCCTGAAAGGGAAGCAGTTAGCCCGTGAGTGGGACAGTTTGCAGATGTGTTCCCTGCGCATCAACATAGCTCTGGATACCAGCTGGTTCATTCCTATAGGCACTGGACACAGAGCCCGGCCTGAGGTTGAGCTGACCTGGCTGACAGGACTCCAGTCCTCCTGCTTATGCCGAGTCTGTTTCCTCTTCTGTAAAATGAGGCTAGGGAAAACCCTTTCCCTTGGCCAGAGCAGCATAAAATGAGATGAAGGGCTTACAACAGGGCCTGGCACATGGTAAACCCTCATCATATAGAAGCTATTATAGTGCTTTGATAGGAGTTTTCACTGTCAACCCCTTTCCTCACCATTGCTTGACAGGGAGTAGGAATTTAGTGAACTTTGCTAAAATAAACATGGCGATCCATCTAGCCATCTCTCCTGTCCACCTGCTCACCCACCTATTCCTCTATCTCTTCCTCCTTGCATCCTTCTCTTCATCCATACACCCACCCACTCCCCATCCATCTACTCTTTCATCCATACCAGTCACCAACTCATCCATCTAGATATCCATGCCCCACCCATCACCCACACATCTACTCCCCATCTACCCATCCATCCATTTCCCACCCACCCACCCACTCATCCATCACCACCATCCATCCATCCATCCACCCATCCACCCATCCACCCATCCATCCTTCATCCATCCATCCATCCATCCATCCACCCACCCACCCACCCACCCATCCTTCCTTCCATCCATCCATCCATCCATCCATCCATCCACCCACCCACCCACCCACCCACCCACCCACCCACCCACCCACCCATCCATCCATCCATCCATCCATCCATCCATCCATCCATCCATCCATCCATCCATCCATCCACCAACTTGCCCAGTCACCCATCCACCCACTTCCCATCCACGCATTCCATTCATCCCCCACCCGCCCGTCCAAATTTGAAATCCAGCAAAAGCAAGAACTTTTATGTTGAGGGGGTGGGGGGGCTCTGTCTCATTTATGCTCTCCATCAGGGCTCAGAAATCGGGCTTGTCACACCAGAGGTGCTTACTGAAAACTTATTGGTATGAGAAAATTTCCCTCCCCTCTTAGTTGAGGCCAAACTCCAGGGCCAAAAGTTCTCCACAGAGGACCCAGCTACTCAGAACAGCCCACCTGTCTCTTGCTGACTCCAGCCTCCCTGATGAGCAGGTTTCTGGAGCTCCACCCTCACCACAGCAGCTGGGAAGGCTGCCTGGGAAGCTGTAAGGTTTAGGGTCCTTTCTGCTTTTTATCTGTATCTGTTTCCACTGATGGGATTCATGGAAAGGGGGCAAGTTTGGCAATGATGGGTTATATTGAACAATTCCTATGAACCAACTCCTCATCAGTTTTGCTAAAAAAAGAAGCTATAAGCCAGCCTAGAAAGAGCACTGAACTGGGAGTCAGGGACCCTGAGAATGGGTCCTGCTTTTGCCACCCACTGGTTGTGTCACCCTGATCCAAGTCACTGATTAGGAAGGAACTTGTCATTGGTTGGGAATGAAGTGCCAGGCATTGGGCTATGGGTTTAGATGATACTTGGTCATTAAATCTTTATCCCGTCACCACTGGGAGACTAAAACTTTTATTTCATGCATTAGGAAGCAAATCCCAAGGGATTATCTGACTCTTCCTCTTTAACAGAGCTGGGTTGAATCAAACTATTTAGAGCCGAGGGGGGGGGGGTGGGGGGGGGGGGTGAGAGAGAAGGTTCAAAGGTCTGTGTTCAAAGGTCTCAGGCTTGGGTTTCAATCCCAGCTCTGCCTGGTCTGCCAAATACCACAGGAGTAATTCCTGAACTCGGAAAAAAAAAAAGCCAAAAGTCAACTTGGGCTCTAAGCTGGGGCTGGACTTAGACCAGCCACTACAGACCACGGGAACATGCTGCATGCTCGCCCACACCCCCTCAACCCCAATCTCCATCTTAGATGAGGGGTCAAGAACCAGAAAAAGAAGCCCAATATTCCAGATTTAAAGTCCATAGCTCAGCGCCTCCGACATCCACAGACAGAAGGTGCCTTGGGGGTGAAGTCATTTCCTCGGTGACTCCAGGCCCTGTAAATACTATAAATACAGTATTTATAGTTCTCGCCCAGGATCGAGCTGTCTGGAGGGAGGATACGGATGCTGGCTTGCTGCATGCTCCCGGAGAGAGAAGTGTGTCCTGATCCTCACGTGAGCAGAGACTGCATGAGCTGGGGCCAGTCCAGGCCGGAGCTCCCCGTGCTTACCTGCAGCCAGGCTTGGCCGAGTACTTATTTCCCCGGTGGTTGGGCTTGGGTTGGAATTGTCCCTGGTGCAGCAAGGACAGCAGCTGGGAGATTTGCTACAAGACAGGAAAAATCTGTTGACTCCACACAATTCCGACCCTGCACACTTCCTCGCCCGGATGTTTCCCTCAGCACCATTGCTTGCTTTTTATAGCCTTTCCTCCGCCTTCAGATGTTTGTGTGAGCAGCGGGGATGGGAAAGGGCGCTAGGGATGGTGACAGAGGCCTGGACCTATGCAGGCAGGTTCCCCAGCCCTCCACAACCCCAGAATGACCTGTAAACCCCACACCCTGGGTGTTTGAGGGAGAGAGAAGCGGACCCTCTGCAACCCTGCCCGCGTTCCCCCTTCCCCAAGCGGCCTGCTTTTGGTAGCGTCTGTGGCTGGAGGTGAAAAGGACATTTCCTGGCCATAATTTAATTCTTACTTTGATAAGGATTGTTTTAAGGGTTATTTCCTCCCCGGCCACAGTATTTACTGAGCCAATTTTTTCAGTGGGTCAGATGTAAACTGTGTTGTAGGAGAGGGCAAAATCGGTGTCTCTCACCATCCGCTCACTCATTCAACAGGAAGAAGAACACCCCAGGAGGAAGAAGAGGTGGCACAAGGGGGACATTTATCAATTTCAGGACCTATTGATTGGGGCTGGGGAGTTAGCCCCAGGGGCTAAGTACTGGCTTTGCAGGCCCGAGTCCTAGGTTCCATCCCTAGGGTATCCAAAACATTTTAAGAGTGGCCCGAGCATGGAGCTGGGAATAGTTCCAACACTGCTGGGAGCTGTCACAAAACTAAACAAAGCCCTGAGTGCATATAACATGTCAGGGACCTTCTGCTGACACCCAAAGTTTGCACAGAAGTTTAGTAAGTAGAGAGAGCTCTGGTGAGGGTTTGGGCAAAGAGTGAAGGACTTCAGACAAGGCACAATAGGCTGAAAGAGGAGATAGTTGGGCTTCCAGAACGCAGGAGAACAGGGGCGGGGTGGGTGAAAGGGCAAGTGTGGTATTGAGTTCTAGTTCAAGATCATTTCTCACTTATATCATAGACAAATGAGCAGGCTTTTTGATTCTCTGCTCAAGGATCACTTCTGGCAGGGCTTGGGGATCTTATGGGAGGCCAGGGATAGAATCTG
>JAJIBD010004729.1:0-44587 GCA_021461705.1 Cryptotis parvus | reverse complement strand
AGAACTCCCAGAGAACGACTACCAACTGGGAACTCTTTGGCACCATTGCAGCAACATCGGAAGATACCACCATTGATGACATCGATGAAGAATGCAACCGACTGGTTCAACATCTCCATGATTGTGCGAAAAATGCTGAGAGAAAGACACAAAAGGACGCCTGTCTTCAGAAACTCTCGAGCTCATTTGCCAACGTGGCAAGGCGCGAGCCTCAGGAGATCAAATGCTAACATCCAAGCTTGCTAAAAGGTGCAGAGAAGCAATAAAAGAAGACCTCAAAGACAGAAGAGCAGAAATACTGGAAGATGCAGCAGAAGCCGGGAAAAGCATTTGCACCGCCCCGCCTGTCCTTCGCCAACTATAAGACCAAGATGACTTCCCTCCGGACGCCTGATGGATCTATCACATCTTCCAGAAAGGCAATGGAGAAGATTATCCAGGACATCTACTCAAATCTCTTTGATAGCCACAACCACCTGCCCACATACCAAATTCCACAGGATGGATATGTCATTCCCAACGTTCTCCCTTCTGAAATCCGACATGCCATCTCGTCGGTAAAGAAAGGAACAGCACCAGGCCCAGACAAAGTCAGACCCGAACACCTGAAGAATCTGCCATCGGTACTCATCAATACACTAGCTCGGCTCTTCACACGCTACCTGTCCGAATGCAAGGTGCCCTCCCAATGGAAAACCAGCAGGACAGTTCTACTGTTCAAGAACGGAGACATTCACGACATCGGCAACTATCGCCCCATCTGCCTGTTGTCCGTCATCTACTGAGCGCTGTTTACATGAGTCATCCTGAACAGGATTGGCAGAACGCTAGATGAAGGACAACCATGCGAGCAAGCTGGCTTCCAGAAAGGTTCAACTCAATCGACCATATCCACACAGTAACCAAGCTCATTGAGGTTTGTAGGGAGTACAAAATGCCGCTCTGTCTCACGTTCATTGATTTACAGAAAGCCTTTGATTCTGTGGGAGAATGAAGCAGTTATCGAATCCCTAGCCAAACAGGGTGTTCAAACCCAATACATCAACTTCGTGAGCTGTATTACGGATTCACCACCAGGATCTCACCATTCTACAAAGAAGTGATCATTGATGTCAAAAGAGGGGTTCGACAGGGGTGATACCATTTCACCAAAAACTCTTCAGTACCACCCTCGAGAAAATCATGCGACAATTAGAATGGGAAGGAATGGGAGTGAAGATAGATGGTTGGCAACTACACCACCTCCGCTTCGCTGATGACATCGTTCTAATAACACCAAACATTAGCCAAGCGGCACAAATGCTGGCTGACTTTGACCAAGAATGTGGAAAGATAGGTCTACAGCTGAATCTGAAGAAAACTATGTTCATGAAAAGTGAACTAGTTCCTGAGGCCCCATTCACTCTCAATGGAACAGACATCTCTGAATGCAGCAGTTATGTGTACCTAGGTTGAGAAGTCAACATGATGAACGACCTAAAACATGAGCTGCGCAGGGAGGAAGAGAGCGGCATGGAATGCCTTCAAAGGCATAGAAGAAATAGCTAAAAAGGACAAAAAACCTCCGGCTCCGGGCACATCTCTTCGACTCCAGCATTCTTCCTCCATTAACATACGCCTCAGAGACCTGGGCCCTACGAAAGCAGGATGAGAATGCTATTCGGGTCTCCCAGAGAGGGAATCGAAAGAGCTATGCTTGGAATATCACGCCTCACTCAAGTGAGAGAGGGAATCTGACCTCCGTCGCTATTCCAGAATCAGGGATGCTGTCTCGTTTTCCAAGGCATCGAAAATCAGATGGGCTGGACATGTAATGCGATTTGGAGACAACTGCTGGACTAAGAGTCCTTACCGACTGGATCCCACGGGATGTCAAAAGATCACGTGGCCACCCACCTACAAGATGGTCAGACTTCCTTGTCAAGACCCTGAAGGAACGGTTTGAGGCTCTTCATATTCCTGAATCAACCAGATGCCACTGGGCCACATTGGCACGTGATAGGGTCCAATGGAAATGTTACTGGCACCCGCTTGAGCAAATCGATGAATAACAGGATTCAAATGATCAAGTGATCAACTTTCATTTTATTTTTTAAAGTATTTTATTATACCACCATGAGATATACAATTACAAAGATGTTCATATTTGGGTTTTGGTCATACAGTTTTCCAGCACCCATCCCTCCACCAGTGCCCATCTCCCACCACCAATGTCCCTGGTTCCCTCCCCTTCCCCCCCAGCCCGCCTCCATGGCAGGTTCTTTATTTCTTTTCCCTTTCTCTCTATTTCGGTTTGGAATAGTCCTATTTCTCCATCTAACAAATGTTACTGGATGTTTACTGGTGGAAATTTTGTTACAGTACAGAACAAGAGAGATATGGCACCTAAGTCTTAGAGAGCTTATGGCCCAAGGAAGGGGAGAAAGTGAAAAAAGTATGCAATTACAGTTATGAAAGTACTGGAGGAAAAGAGGGAAATGGGTTGGGGATTCATGTTGGTTACAACCAGATGATAAATGGTCACCTTTCTTTTACCCTTCCTTCCTTCCTTCCTTCCTTCCTTCCTTCCTTCCTTCCTTCCTTCCTTCCTTCCTTCCTTCCTTCCTTCCTTCCTTCCTTCCTTCCTTCTTCCTTCCTTCCTTCCTTCCTTCCTTCCTTCCCTTCCTTCCTTCCTTCCTTCCTTCCTTTCCTTCCTTCCTTCCCTTCCTTCCTTCCTTCCTTCCTTCCTTCCTTCCTTCCTTCATCCTTCCTTCCTTCCTTCCTTCCTTCCTTCCTCCCTCCTTCCTTCCTTCCTTTCCTTCCTTCCTCCTTCCTTCTTCCCTTCCTTCCTTCCTCCCTCCTCCTTCTTCCCTCCCTTCCCTTCCTTCCCTTCCTTCCTTCCTTCTTCTTCCTCCTTCCCTTCCTCCCTCCTCCCTCCCTCCTTCCTCTATCCCTTCTTTCCTTCCTTCCCTTCCTTCCTCCTTCCTCCCTCTCTTCCTTCTTCCTTCCTCCTTCCCTTCCCTCACTCCTCCCTCCCTCCTTCCTCCCTCCCTTCTTTCCTTCCTTCCCTTCCTCCCTCCTTCCTCCCTCCCTTCCTTCTTCCTTCCTCCTTCCCTTCCTCCCTCCTCCCTCTCTCCTTCCTCCCTCCTTCCTCCCTCCCTCCCTTCCTTCCTCCCTCACTCCCTCCTTCCTTCTTACCTTCTCCCTCCTCCCTTCCTCCCTCCCTCCCCCCCCCCTTTCTTCTTCCTCCCCTCCCCTCCCTCCTTTCTTCTTCCCCCCTCCTTCCTTCCTCCCCTCCCTTTCCTCCTCCTTCCTCCTTTCTCCCATTTCACTCCCTCCCTCCTTCCTTCTTCCTCCCTCACTCCCTTTCCTTCCTCCCTCCTCCCTCCTCCCTTTCTCCCTCCCTCCTTTCTCCCTCCATTCTCACTCCCTCCCTCCCTCCTTCCTCCCCCTCCCTCCCTTCCTTCCTTCATCCTTCCTTCCTTCTCCTTCATCCTTCCTTCCTTCTTTCCTTCATCCTTCCTTCCTTCTTTCCTCCCTCCTTCCCTCCCTTCCTTCCCTTCATCCTGCCTCATCAATTCCTCAGGGTGATGATGAGACAAACCAGAGAGCTGGGGTCCCATCTGACAATCCCCATTCCCTCTATCCTGTGTTCCAGTGATGCCCAGGTGATACTTGATGTCAAGTGAGACTAAGTTCTCTTCTCCTTTAATTTTTAAAAAATGTTATTATAACAGATTTACCAAGTTGTTCACAGTAGTTGTTTCAGGCCTTAAATGTTCCAACACCAACTCCTACCACCAGTTCCACCATCCATCAGTGTGATCTTCCAGTCACCAGTGTCCCCAGTTTCCCACCCAGCACCATAGCCTGCCCACTTGCAGGTACAAACAGATTTACTTCATATTGTTATAACACACAGGCAAATGGCATTATCAAACCTTAGATCAATAGTAATTTATTTGTGATAATTTTTATATCTCACAGTGACATTACTAATGCTGTTGCCCGAGGTTCTACTGTGCTGGTTAGTGCTAGTTGAACCTTCTGTGCTATTACTTAGGCTCATTGGGTTTGCTGATCTTATTCCCATCAGATTTTCTGTGATCCTTCTGGGCTGACAGTATTATGAAATTTTGAGATGATACACTACCGCATATTGGCGCCACAGTACAGAGAGTATAGACCTCGAACAATTTGGTGGCTTGGCAGTTTGAGGTTCAGCTGTATCACTGGGCCAATTCTATGTTGAGGCTATTGGGTGTGTCTGTGGGCTGTGGGCACAGCAGCCTTCAGGCAGAAAGGGGGAATCTTCTCCCAACCTGAGAAGGCCCTGAAGCTCTCAGCTCAGGTCAGTATACATGGGAAGATTCAGCAGTACCATTTTCTTCTGGAGATATGGCGCTAGACCTCTTTCCCCTTCTGATTTGCATCATACTTGGACCCTGACCTGGACTTTAGAATTTCCTGTCCCTACCCCTTCAAACAGTGTGCCCTGAAGAAGGCATCTCACTTCTCTAAGATGAACTCTCTTCTGTGCAGACTTGTCATGAAGGCTGATGTGGAATACTCCTTTCAGTCCACAGGTATTTATAACATGCCCATGTGTGCTAAGCCCAGGTGGAGATACTGGCAATGACCTCCCCAAGCTATTCCTCTCTCCCAGTACCTCCAACCCCAACTCCAGGAGGCCCACAGAGCAGCATTATGTCAGCTCATCAAACACTCTGAAGCAGGCAATTCCTCTGCAGAATTATGCTCCTACATGAAAGATTGGCAAAGTGATGTCCTAAGGGGTGAGGACAGGATGGGGGGTGCGGCCCAAACCTTGGTCCCACCAGGAGGTGGTTCTTTCACCTGCCCAGTTTTCTCACTGTCCCATCTACCACGAAGAACTGTGACCTTCCTCTCAAATTGACTTCACCCTAAGGGTAGCTGACTGTCTGGTCACCTCTTACTGCTCGGGTAAATGCTTCTGTCCTGAAAATAGGCGGTGTCCCCCGGGGGCCCAGAGGATCAGACTTGGAGAAAATCAGTTGCTAAGGAGCCTTTCCAGTGGGGTGATCTCAGGGTCAAGTTTAAAGGATGTTTCTTAGAGACCATAAAGGGAAAAACAGCAGGTGTTTCCCTTGTAGGTTCAAGACCCAGGTTCAATCGCCAGCTCCTCGTCAGCTCCTCACAGGGTCCCCAAACTCCGCCAGGAGTAATCCCTGAGCACAGCCCAGGAGTAAGCTGAGCACCACTGATGCCCCAAGCCAGAAGTAATGTTTCCAAGCACACACGAGTATCTCTGCTGGTGCTTGGCCATACCTACAACTAGCTGAGGGTCCCATGGTCAAACCAGGTCAAGTCCCCTCTCAGCCAGGTCACGGCCCCCTCCTCCAATCAGCTCAGAGTCCCCGTGCCAAGCATGTCACAGTCACGGTCAGTGACTCCCCATCAGGATCCCATGGCCTGAGGCTACTGTATCCCAGTCCTTAAGGAGCTTCGTTTCGGCTCCACCTCCCGCCCTCTCCCCGCAGTGGCATCTTCTCCTCATTGTCACTGGCCTCTAAAGATCAAGGGGCCACTCAGGCTTCACGAATATTCTACTGAGAATTATCCGGATCCGACCCCATGGACCTGGGGTGGTGAAAGCCCCAGTGAGGGGAGTTGGGCTGCTTTCGGCTTCTCGGGGACCCTGAGATCTCCCGAGGCTCCTCCCAGGGCAACAGCCGGGACAGGCGGCCGAGATTCCTCTTGAGGCCATGAGCTCCAGGAGCGGGAACCGGCCATCTTTAGAGGCTGAACAAACTCCTTCCTCTCCCTGATCGCGCTCCCAGTAACTCCAACCACAAGAACCACACAGCAGACACAACGCTTCTTAGGATTAGACATTATAATGGGGAAGGGTCGGGGTCAGGGTGGGGCAGGCTGTATCTGTGCCCATATGGGCCCTGGGGTCGGTGGTGTGGGACCTCCTTGGCCCATCACGGGTGGTGTTTGCGTTAGGCACATGCCTCTTGGGAGTGGGGGTGGGGGTCGGGCGGGGGGACCTCTGATGTAGAGGGTGGAGGGCTCGCGGGAAGGGGGACTGAGATGGGATCATCAGCCCCGTCTCACGGCGGCTGCTGCCATAGATGCAGGGCAGGAAGCACCGCAGGGCTTTGCCGAGGCGGCCCGGAGAGGGGTGCTGGTCCCCTTCTGCGTGGGCTTGCGGCCTTCCTGATCTTCCGGCAGAATGTTCCAAAGCAACCGCAGAGGCCTGAACGGTTAACAGCGGCAGGGCGGCTCTCAGGGACGGCTCTCGGCTCCGGACAGCTAACGGCAGGGCCAGGGCGGCTCCCGGGGTCGGCTCTCGCCTCCGGACAGCTAACGGCAGGGCCAGGGCGACTCGGGGGTCGGCTCCGCCTCCGAACAGCGGGGAGCAGAGGGAAGGGGCGCAGAGATCTTATCCGTGTCCGAGCAGCGGGCAGAGAGGCGCCATCAGCCAGGCTGTCATCAGACCAAGGGACAAGGGGCAAGGGCCCTCTTGTTCCCCTGCCTTGCTGCTCTTCTGCTCCAATCGCCTGGTGCCTCGGCTCTTCCTGGCGGTCCTGCCGGTTTGGGGTCGCACCGTGCCGGGCCCTGCCTCGCCTCCTGGGAGATGGAGGAAGCCCAGCGGGAGCGAGGGCCTGGAGTCCACACGGATTGGCAGGGCGGCTTTCAGAGAATGGCTTCTCCTCCCTCTCAAGGCAGAGATACAGGTGGCCCGAAAGATGACAAACGGGGAGACGGACGAGAGCTTGCCCAGGACAGCGTGGTGGGTGAGAGCTCCGGAGAGCAAACGGGGAAAGCAGGCCCCTAGCAGCGGTGACAAGGCGCGCTGGAACCAGGGAGCCGGCGGAGGTGGAAGTCAGGGGCAGGAGCCCGCGCGCCGGCTCTCCGGGAGGCGCTGCAGAGGCCGCGGTGCCCAGAGGGTGTGAAGAACGGGCCAACGGGAACCTGGGAGGCAGAGATGATGCACCCGGAGAAGCCTGGTGGGCAGCTGCGGGGCGCCCCTGAGGGACTCTGATGTTACTCCCCTTGCACCCCCTGCCGGATGGACTGACGCACTGCAAGTGCCGAGGCAGCGGCTCCTTCCGGTGTTGCTCCAAGGGCCTGCAGGAGACAGGGGCTGGTTAGAGAGGAGCATAGCAGGACTGCGGCCGGTTACCTGCGCGGTGGGAGCCTGAAACCAGTCCCCTCCCTGTTTATCACACCCATGACTTTCCAGTCTGTCCCCCCCAACCCAGGCTGCCTTCCCATCCGTGTTCTGTGCCCCCTGCCCGACCAGGCCAGCAGCAGCCTTCCGTAGCTGGCCTGGAGAGAGGCGCAGAGATAGTCACCTTGGCAGGCTGAGTCGCATCCTTTGCTCCCGTTGAGCTCTCAGCCGCTTTATTTCTTGTAACTCTGCCATAGGCTCCTTGGAGCAAAACCTCTTTAGCCCTAGGAATCCGGAAGAGCGGCACATGAGAGAGTGGCACCTGTTGATGGCGTTCGCAGAAGGCTCTAACATAGGGCTCCATGTGGGACACCTTGGGGATGCGCCTCTCCCAGGGCTTCAGAAAACCAACACGCAGGAACAAAGGACCACAGACCACGGAGGCCCTTTGTCCTTCCAAAGTCCTTTCAGAGCCACCTTCTCCTGGGAAGTCCAACTCCATTCACTCTCTGCCAACTCCACGTACTCTGACAGACTGAGCCATGAGTCCCGTTTTCTCACTGTCTCCCTTGGCCACCTAGTGGGCACCACCCATTGCCTCGGATCTTTATGCATCAGTGCACAGGCAGGGCAGAAGAGAATCTGACAAGTGCCTCTGCTTGTGATCGCCTTCCCCTAGGACCTCATCTGACTGTCTTGCTTTTGAGGATCTGATGAAGCAATGACCACCCGCAGAGACCAGGGCCCTGGGACAGCAGGGAAAGGAGAGGAATGACCACCCTGGGAGGGTGCTGGTGGCAAAGGCAGAAACTCACCTCTCAGAGTTGCGCCCCTTCTCCTCTTGGCCTTGGCCGCCGCTGGGAGGAAAAAGAAATCAAGGAACGTTTCAGACCCAGCTCTTCACTCCTCTCAGACATCCAGGCAATCTAGAACCAAACCCAACCCAACTCCTGCTCTGGACAGAGAGGTGACTTTCTCTCAGATGGGATCAAGCGTTTGGTGTTTTCTGTTTTCCTCTGTGAACCACACGAGGATTTTGATGCTGACAGCAGGCCCCTGTTCAGAGAAAGCCTGGCAAGGGGTGTTTTACCTGTTTCCTCGGGCAGGAACCAAATTCTAGTTGGGTTGTTTTGTAGGGGTGGATGGGGCTACAGCAGCGATGCTCAGGGCTTACTGACTCTTGGTTCTGTGCTCAAAGTTACTTCTGGCAGTGCTCGTAGGGCTCTATGGGATGCGAGTTGGCCAAGTGCAGGGCAAGCACCTTCCCGCTGTACTCTCTGTGCAGCCCACAACCCGACTCCTGGACAGGGCCTCAATCCCTCTGCTCTCCTGATGAGCTGAAAGGCTTGAGGCCACCCTCCCAACCAGGGTCGTTGCGCTGGGAGATTTCTGTTACGGGACATCTCAGTTTCCATGAAGGGAGGTGGGTTCTCAGTCACTGCTGGAGTTGGGTTCAAGTTGGGAACCTGCCTCTCTACCCCAATAGCCTGTGGAGTTCAGGGGGAGCCCTGTCTTGCCCCAATCCCTGCCCCACACAGTCCGTGTTCCTAGGCCAGTGAGGGCCTTTCCTGTCCTCACACGAGCTGACAACCAAGCAAACTCACTCTTCTATGTGCGAAGAGAACTAGACATCACGCCACCCAAACTCGCTCAGGCACTGGCTCCTACCTTTTCCTTGATGAAAAAACCAACCTTTTCTTGGAAAAGTCCCAAGCATGTCTGATGGTCATGTGAAGCACGAAGATCAACGCCAGTAGCCACAGCAATAGGGTTGCGGGGTCACTGCTAAAAAAATTAAAGTCTGAGTTCACGAAGATGTCAGTTCGTGTCCTCAGATAAAATAAAATAACCCAAAGGCTAATTTGCATCATTGTGCCAACTAGCTAGCTGCCTGAAGCAACTGGCATGTGAGCCTGTGCTGCTGCTGCCTGCATCACAAAGAATTCCACAGGCTTGCAGAGGGTGGGGCGCATGCTGCCCCTCCTCTACCCTGACGCCAACTGATTGTCCACTCAGGTCAGGGGCTCTCTCTCCCAGCCCCTCTTCTCTAACTGCCATCTTCCTTACCAACTCCCCCCCCCCCCCATCGTCCTATCATGAGCGGTATCCCATGTCGGCTACTGCTTGTTATGTACAGAACCCAGCTCTTTCCTGGGCCCTCTTGAGTCTCTGAAGCCTTGACTTGCTTCTCATCCACTCGTTCCACAGAAATACCAGCTGAAATTTGGGGAGATTTGATACTTGGGGAGATGCACCTCTTCACACCATCCTTTCCTAGGAAACACTTTGTGGTGAACATGAACCCAGGTGTTGACTAAAAAGTTCTCAACATGAGACTGGAGAGATCGTACAGGTGACCAGGTTCTTGTCTCTCATATGGCCAATTCAGGTCTGATTCCTGGTGTCCCATAAGGTCTGAAGAGCCCTACTACGAGTCACTCCTCAGGAGAGAGGAGCAAGTATTAGTTCTTCAGGCACTGTCTCAGGCATTGACTTCTACCTTTTCCTTGACTTTCTCTTGAAAAAGTCCCAAGCATTTCGTATAGTCAGGTAACACGAAAAGTAAGATCAACGCCAGCACCCACAGCAAAAGGGTGGTGGTGTCACTACTGAGGAAATTAAAATCTGAATTCACGAATGTGTCTGTTCATGTCCTCAGGTAAAATATAAGAATACAAACACTAATATTCAGCATTGTGCCAACTAGCTGCCTGAAGCAACTGGCACGTGTGAGTTGTTCTGCTTAGGTGTGTGATTTTGAAAGAATTCATTTAATGTTTTGGTTTCATTTTTATGTTACCCACTGATGCTGAATCCATTAAAATGACTAAGTCAGAATTTATTTATGGGATATAAAAAATAGTATGATACCAATATCTAAGGTCAGGCAAAACATGGTTCAGGAGGTCTTGTCAGTGGTTGGAATCTACCCCAAATATGTGGGACTCAGAGGTTAGGTAAGACAGAGAAAGGATCAACATGCTAATAATTGTTGGAAATGATAATACCGGCCTAGAACTGAGCATTTAATATAGGCAGCGGGATATACATGATAGCCTTTAAATGTATTTATTGTAAGCCACAATGTGTAAGAGAAGGAAGAGAGACAGAGACAGAGACAGGGACAGAGAGACAGAGAGACAGACAGAGATAGAGACAGAGAGAGAAGAGAAAGAACATGCTGGGGGGAGGGGAAGGGAATCAGGGACATTGGTGGTGGGAAATGGGCACTGGTGGAGGGATGGGTGCTGGAACAATGTATGACTGAAACCCAATCATGAGCATCTTTGTAAATCTCCAGTGGTATAATAAAAAATTAAAAATAAATAAATTTAAATTTAAAAAATGACCAAGTCATTTTTCCGTATTCACAAATTTAATGTAGAAAGAAAAATGGAAGCTTCACACTGCCTTGAAAGACGTCTGTTGCTTCTCTTTTCAGAAGTTAGGACATATTAAAAAATACATTATTTTGGATATTTTTTCAGCCTATCAGGGTCACCAATTTTTTTGATAACTCAGGTTTAAAAACCCTCTTGTAACTGCTACTATTATTATTCTAATTCACAGATTTTTACTTTTTCTTAATTTATCTTTCAAGATCCTTCATTAGTGAATGTCATTGTGTCCTTCCATTTTTACTTATTTTCTTTAAATTGTATTTATTTTGCTCTTGGGTCACACTCAGTGATGCTCAGGGTTACTCCTGGCTCTGCACTCAGGAATTACCTCTAGCAGTGCTAGGGGGAACAATGAGATGCTGGGGATCGAACCCGGGTCAGCCCCGGGCAAGGCAAATGCCCTTCCTGCTGTGCTATCGCTTCAGGCGCCTTGAGCATCAGGTTTTAATTCTATAAAAATGGGCTTGATCTTGACCTCCTAGCTATGTGGTACACACGCAGCAGTGCTGGGAAGCTGCTTCCTTCTCATTCCTAGAGGGGGTGACCTCTGAAAGAGTACACAATGTGGAGAAAGGTTCACACCTAGCGCACAGAGAGTTGGGTATAAAGAAAAAAAGATGAGGGTGTGTTTGCTAAATAAAGAGGAAGAGATGTGAGAAAATTGAAGACTCATGCCTTAGATACAAGTCAGGTATCTGCTGTGAGTTCCCACAGATAATCAAAATCCAGAAATACAAACAACATAAATTTCCCTTTAGTAATTTTTTATTTGTTTTATGGCAGCAGCCTGGGAGCTGAGGGGGTTACTCCTGGCTCTGTGCTTGGGGGTGGGTCCCAGTCGTGTTCAGGGAAACATGGGTGCCAGGGATCCCCGCCATATCATTCCATTTACCTGCCTGTACCATTTCCTTCCCCTCAAGCGGCAGTTCCATTTCCCAGACCGACTCTGAGTGAGGGGACGCGCCCTGGTGCTCAGCTCCTCAGGGAACTCTGGAATGAGAGCTAGAGGGGCCTCTCCAGGTGAGTGAGGACGTGTGTGCAGCTCATCTGAATTGTCCCCTTGGCAGGGCTCTAAGTTGTGGCTGGTGTTTGTTCCCTTAACCTGTGCATTAGGATTCTTCCCCTTTGTGTTCTGTTTCAGCTTTGGGGTTTTTGTTCTCTTAAATCCCTTGTTTTATTCATCCTGACTTCCTTGTGTAGCATTTTTCATTCATCTGCCCTGCCTCTTTCCCAACTCTGACATACTTCTAATAACCACAGTTTGTAGTTTCTCACCTTGACTTTTCTGGATGCTCTCTGTTAAGTGGCATCTTCTACTTTCTGATTTGTTGGTAGCCTTCCAGTGAAGATTCTCACTGCCCTTTGAAAGGGTATCATGACTATTTTTAATGTAAGATATCAAGAGATTTCAATAATCCTGAGTCATATTCCTCAGGCTTTCTCATGGGGAAATTTCTGAAATTCTTTTTGCCCAAATACAGGTCTCTTCTATTCCTAATTTTCTAGTGAGAATGGCACTCTCCTGATTGTCTACCTGCTGCTGTTCCATCTTCCCACAGAGGCTTTTCTTGAAC
Organism: Cryptotis parvus; assembly: GCA_021461705.1. Lineage (NCBI taxonomy): Eukaryota > Metazoa > Chordata > Mammalia > Eulipotyphla > Soricidae > Cryptotis > Cryptotis parvus. The sequence goes on along the minus strand of JAJIBD010004729.1, from coordinate 32,471 downwards.
TGAGCCTTCAGTTTCCCTGTTCTGATAGTGTTTTTCTGTGTCTGACTGTCTTTTCACTTGAGGATACTCCTCTTGGGGATGCTGCCAAGCAGTGCTCAGAGGGTGTGGAGGCCACTGTATTACAGTGGGCTGTAATGAGTATAGGTCCCTATCACTAGAGGAATGTGTGAATTCTGGAAAGGGCTGAGTGTTGCTGTGAGGCCACGTCACAGCATCTATGACATCTATGGATGTCAAAGACCTTCATTGGTTCTTTGTTGTAAAGAGGGGAAGGGAGAAGGAGAAAGGCTCAGAGGAGTGAGGAAGAGGAAAAGGAGGAGGAAGGGGGACAAAGAAGGAAGAGGAGGTAGTGGAGGAGGGGGAAGAGAAAGGAAAAGGAGGACGAGTGATGTGGGTGTTTGCCTTACATGCGGCTGGCACGGATTCAAACCCTGGCACCCAATAGGGTCCCCTGAGCACCACCAGGAGTGATTCCTGAGAGCAGTATCTCCTGAGCACAGCCGGTGTGCCCCCAAAAGAAATTAAAAAGGAGAAAGGTAAAGAAGAGACGATGGGAAGGCTATTTCCCAGCATAGGCTGTCTAGAGAGAGAAAGTCCTCAGAAATAACTCTGTGCTGTCTTCATTCTTTTCTACATGAGCTGAATTACTTTCCAGGAGCAAGAGCAGGAGCAGGAGAGATCTCAATATTTCATTTGTTCTTGACACTTTAGATATGTGTAATAAAGTTTTCATATTTGGAAAAACTAATGGAATTGCAGCTTTCTATTTTCTGTTTTTACATTCTTACCTTTCTCAAATTTCAGGTCATTCATTAACCACAATGTGTAAGAGAAGGAAGAGAGAGAGATAGAGAGAGACAGAGAGAGAGAAGAGATAAAGAACCTGCCATAGAGGCAGGCTGGGGGAATCAAGGACATTGGTGGTGGAAAATGGGCACCAGTGGGCGGATGCCTCCACTCACCTTCATTCTCCCTTTATCACTTCTATTTCTTTTTTTTCCGATTTTATTTTATTTTATTATTTCCCCCACCCCCAAATATTGTTTACACCATTTTAGACATACAATTGAAAAATGCTCATGTAGAGTTTTGGTTCTACAGTGTTCCAACACCCATCCCTCCACCCAAACCCATCTCCCATCACCAATGTCCCCACCTCCCTCCCCCACACCTCAACACCTTGGCGGGTTCTGTATGTCATTTCTCTCCTTTTTATCTCTCCCTCCGCCAAACTTTCCTGCTCTTTGTGGAATTCAGTGCATTAAAAGACATTACTGTTTCCACTATTTTAATGGACGGCGCAGCGCAAGTGCCGTGCCACCTGGGCTCGAACTGGTTTTGCTCTGTTAATCTGGTCGTGAGGCAGTTTCCCAGCGTCCGGGCAGCAAAAATGGTGGCTAGTGTGATGGGCGAGTCCCATCCGGCTGCTTCCGGGACCCCTCAGAGATGACGGGCCCACTCCCCAAAACCCTTCTGCCCTCCTGGGGGTTCCCTCTTCAGCTGGGCGCGGCGAGGCCGAGCTCCAGCCTCCCCAGCCACTTCATGTTATGGCTGATGCCCCCGGGCAGCTCCTGGGGGGGGCCACCAGGCTCGACAAAATGGAGAGGGGAATGGCCGAACCCTGACTCCATCTGGCGAATTCCCAGTGATTCCCGCTTCTGGGAGCCGCCTACCTGGGCTCGAACTGGTTTTGCTCTGTTGATCTGGTCATGAGGCAGTTTCTCAGCATCCGGGCAGCAAAAATGGTGGCTAGTGTGATGGGCGAGTCCCATCCGGCTGCTTCCGGGACCCCCAGGCGGGGCGGGCCCACTCCCAAAACCCGTCTGCCCTCCTGGGGGGTCCCTCTTCAGCTGGGCCCGGGGGTGAGCCGAGGCTCCAGTCTCCCCAGCCACTTCATGTTATGGCCGATGGCCCCCGGGCAGCTCCTGGGCGGGGCCACCAGGCTCAACAAAATGGAGAGTGGCGAACCCTGACTCCATCTGGCGAATTCCCAGTGATTCCCGCTTCTGGGAGCCGCCTACCTGGGCTCGAATTGGTTTTTGCTCTGTTGATCTGGTCGTGAGGGCAGTTTCCCAGTGTCCGGGCAGCAAAAATGGTGGCTAGTGTGATGGGCGAGTCCCATCCGGCTGCTTCGGGACCCCCCAGAGACCACGGGCCCACTTCCAAAAACCCGTCTGCCCTCCTGGGGGTCCCCTCTTCAGCTGGGCCCGGGGCGAGCCAAGCTCCAGCCTCCCCAGCCGCTTCATGTTATGGCCGATGGCCCCCGGGCAGCTCCTGGACGGGGCCACCAGGCTCGACACTTCTATTTCTGCTCCTGTCCTATTTAATCCCAGACTTTCAATAAATCCAGCTTTATTTGTATCTTGATACTGGTAGGAAATATATTTCAAAAGCCTCCTGGGATCTCCCACCTTGAGCAGGTGAAAGAGCCATTGAACCGACACCACAAGGAATGAATTGAAACCTAGATTGTTCTGGTGAGAGGGAATCAGCCTTTTTCTCTCAGCCACAGTTCTGGGAGGGGCAGCCAGGCCATTGTGGAGGGAGCGGAACTGGGGGAGGCAGCCCCAGCTTCAGGCATGCCTGCTGTTTCTATCTCTCCAGTCCCTCTTCCTTCCCTCCTTCGTTCATTTCTTCCTACTTTCCTTCCTTCCTTTCTTCTCTTCTTTCCATCTTTCTTTTCTTTTTTCTTTTTCTTTCTTTCTTTTCTCCCTCTCTCCCTCTCTCCCTCCTTCCCTCTCTCCCTCCCTTCCTTCTCATATTTTCTTCTGTTAAAAGAAAATGTTGGGCCCGAGTGATAGCCCAGCGGTAGGTCATTTGCCTTGCACACCCATGCTGGCCTGGGTTGGATCCCCGGCATCCCATATGGTTCCCCGAGCACCACCAGGAGTAATTCCTGAGTGCAGAGCGAGAAGAAACCCCTGAGCATTGCCGGTTGTGACCTCCTAGAAAAAAATAAATGTTAAAAATACATTTTCCGGTGCACATGCTGCCTGAGCCCATGTACTGCTTGAGGCCATGTGGCCGAGCACATGTGGTGTCCAAGCACGTGTCACCCACATCTCCCCTCTTGAGATGTGTACTCTCTCTCTCTCTCTCTCTCTCTCTCTCTCTCTCTCTCTCTCTTTCCCTCCTCCTTCCTTTCCTAACACCTTAATAAAACTTGTTTTACTTCACTGCTAAAAAAAATAATAAAATTTCCTTTTCTATTTTAAATAAAAGGTCTTCTTAAAAAATACACCCAATAATGGGGCCGGAGGCGATAGCCCAGCGGGTAGGGCGTTTGCCTTGCACGCCTGACCTGTGCCGGCCTGGGTTCGATTCCTGGCATCCCATATGGTCCCCCGAGCACCTCCAGGAGTAATTCCTGAGTTCAGAGCCAGGAGTAGCCCCTGAGCATCGCCGGTGTGACCCAAAAAGCAAAAAAAAATAATAATATTAATACTAATAATAAAACCACACCAATAAACTCATCAATTTATTAAATTTGGGTTAGTTTTGGGTCTTTGACTCAAACTGAACAGATAACCTGCCTCTCTGGCTACTACAGTCAATCAAGATTTTACAAATAAATGCTTATTTTTACTTATGTCTTAATTGCTAGGCATAAAAAGACAAGCAACATATGGCTTCTACACTCTCAGGGCTCATAGTCTGATAAATTATTCATGAACTTTGCCAAATTTGATACTGTGACAGGTGTGAATAAGATAATATGGGATCAAATAAGGAGGGTCTTTGCCAAATTTTGCCAAACAGTGAAGAGATGCATTTTTCTTTTTTTCTTTTTTTTTTTTTGCTTTTTTGGGTCACACCCGGCGATGCTCAGGGGTTTCTCCTGGCTCTGCACTCAGGAATTACTCCTGGCGGTGCTTCGGGGACCATATGGGATGCTGGGGATCAGACCCAGGCCGGCATGGGCCGGCCGCGTGCAAGGCAAACGCCCTACCCACTGGGCTATCGCTCCGGCCCCCAAGAGATGCATTTTTCATGGTAGATCTTGCGATGGAATAAGTAAGACTATATTTATTTTTAGTGTTGAAAACTATGAGCAGGATTAGTCTTACCTCTCCAACTGGGTGTGATAAGCTCAGTTCCTCCAGACATACCTCAGAAAAAATCTTTATTGTAAATGGTTCTTTGCCCTGAATTTTAGCCTGGTCTCATTTTATAAACTGGAACCGGTGAATTGCAACTTATCTTTCTTAGATTAAATTCAATACTTTCCCCAGAAATCTTCCACATCCATGCTTGGTCTGGTGCTGAGAAGAACACTACTTAGAATTTTCTGTGTAGTTTATGCCTTTTGCTCTTAGTTGCTTTTAGGATATTAGCACTGTTTTTCCATTGTCAGTGAGGACAAGGCTATTGAAACGTGTGGTACTGGAGAGAAAAGCACATTAATATCATTTTGTGATTATAGTTACTCTGACATAGATAATAGTGGCATTTCAACTTAAGGCTTCTTTCAGAGTATGTGTTAAGAAGTGAAAGGATTTTGTTCTGAAGGAAGGGATTTCTAAGAAGGCACAGAATCTCTCTGTGCAATTAAGTGGATCCTGGGTGTGTGTCTACCAGAAATTATGGTTTGAAAGGTACATGAAAAATACAACATCATATTAAGAAGATTGCATTATTACTCCAATGGGGAAGAAAGAAGAGCACCGCAAATAATATGGAAGTGATTGTTAAAGATAAGACATTTAAGAATTTTAGAACATTTAAAGAATATGGACACAAGTGAACAGGAATTCTGTGTACATGAACAGTGTGGTGATTATTTTGATAAAAATAAATACTGTGATCAGCACCAGAGAATTCATAATGGTGAGTAGGTCTATGGGTATAAGGAATGTGGGAAGACTTTCACTTTTAGATCACACTGTGCAGGAGAGAATTCACACTGGGGAGAAACCCTATGTATGTAAACAGTGTACTAAAGCCTTTGGAAGTCAAATCTGAGTCGACACCAGCGAATACATACAGGAGAGAATCCCTTTGAATGTCAGGATTGTGGGAGAAGCTTTATTCAAAATGCAAATCTTATAGAACATCAGCAAATCCACACTGGGGAGAAGCCATACACATGTAAGGACTGTGAGGGAAAGCTTTTCTCGGAACCCAGACCTCCTTCGCCATCAGAGAATCCACACAGGAGAAAAGCATATGAATGTAAGGATTGTGGGAGAGGCTTCTTGTGGAACTCAGATTTTGTTCAGCATCAGCATGGCCACAGTGGGGAGAAACCCTATGATGATGTAGTGACTGTGGGAAAGACTTTGTGAGGCCATCTTTTTTTTTTGCTAGGCACATCTTACTCGACATCAGAGATTCCATACTGGGGAAAGGCCTGTAAATGCGGTAAGTTGGGAAGGCCTTCAGTCAGAATTCTGTTCTGATTAAGCACCAGAAATGCCATGCTAGAGAAAAAAAAATATAACTGCCACCTCTCATCTTGAACATTTAGAGAACATACATGGTGATCACTTGTATCATTTGTCTTCCTGTTGATCATCGATTTGCTCAAGCAAGCACCAGTAACGTCTCCATTTATCCCTGTCACATGCTAGTGTAGCCCTAGTCTGTTCACTCCAGGAACACGAAGAACCTCAAACCATTCAGTCAGGTCATGGGAATGAGGTCCTTGGCATATTGAATCTGACACGGGTTTTGCTTATAATTCTATGCTACAGATACCCCAGAGACAGAATACGTACAGTCTAGAATTTGTTGTAACTTTAATAACCAATGTTATCTGGTCTTTTTTCTGGACATATACCCTGTACTCAAGTAAGACTGAATGCCCTGTTCAACCATGTTTATCTTATTTTTTTTATTAAGTATTTTATTATATTACCGTGAGATATTCAATTACAACGTTGTTCATGTTTAGAGGTTTCGGTCACACAGTGTTCCAGCACCCCATCCTCCACCAGTGCCCATTTCCCATCACCAATGTCCCCAATTCCCTCCCCCTCCCATAGCCTGCCTAAATGGCAGGTGCTTTATCTCTTTCTCTCTCTCTTTCTCTCTTTTCCTTCTCTTACACATTGTGGGTTGCACTACATACACTTAGAGGCCATCATGTGCATTTTTTGCCTGTATTTAATGCTCAGTTCTAGGTTGGTATTAACCCTTTCGACATTTATTCACACATGTTCCCTTCTCTGTCTTACCTAACCTCTGGCTCCCACATGTTTGTGGTAATTTCCACTTTTGGTAAGACCTCCTGATCCATGTTTTGCCTGACACTGGATATTTTGGTGTCATAATATGTATATATATATATATATATATATATATATATATATATATATATATACACACACACACATATATATATGGCATGCAAATAAATGCAGTCATTCTATATCTCTCTCTTTCCTTCTGACTAATTTCACTCAACATGATCCTTTCCCTCCATGTCCAACCATTTATAGGCAAATTTCATAACTTTATTTTTCCTAACAGCTGCATAGTATTCCATTGTGTAGATGTACCACAGTTTCTTTATCCAGTCATCAGTTCTCGGGCATACTGGTTGTTTCCAGGTTCTTCCTATTTTGAATAGTGCTGCTGTGAAAATAAAAGTGCAGATTGTGTTTCTGCTGTGTGTTTTTGGCTTCCCAGGGTATGTTCCCAGGAGTGGTATGGCTGGGTCAAAAGGGAGCTCAATTTCTAGTCTTTGGAGGAATGTCCATATTGTTTTCCAGAAAGGTTGTACAAGTCGACATTCCCACCAACAATGGATGAGAGTCCCTTTTCCCGCATCCACGCCAGCACTTGTTGCTTTTACCTTTTGGATATGGGCCAGTCTCTGTGGTGTGAGGTGATATCTCATTGTTGTTTTGATTTGCATCTGATGATTAGTGATGATGAGCAAGTTTTCATATGCCTTTTGGCCATTCGAATTTCTTCCTTGTCAAAGTTTCTGTTCATCTCATCTCCCCATTTTTTAATGGGGTTGGCTGTTTTCTTCTTTTATATATATATATATATATATATATATATATATATATATATATATATATATATAACAGTACCAGTGCCTGATATTAGACTGATCTACTCTCATTGCTATAATAGCCCACATACCAAAGTAAACTAAAGGGCCCTCACTGAGAGAGAGAAATGATACTATTGAGGTTCATAAGCTGCGTCCAATTGTCAGTTTAAGTATGTTCCACTGCCGTGGCATCAGAGTCACATAGGCTCTCCTTAGGATCAGGATCAAAGATGAAACAAACTCGGAGTTTGGTTGCTACACAGCAACTGAAGGGAAAGTGGGAAATCTAAAACTAACTACTTAAAATTAGGAGAGTAGAAAACAGTATATTGGGGAGAGGGTGTTAGCCCATGCCCAGTGGTGCTCAGGAATGATTTCTGATTCTGCTCAGCAGTGACTCCTGACAATGCTCAGGATACAAAAAGTGTTTCCAAGCCAGGGATTGAACTGCGGCTGGACACATGCAAGGCAAGTGCTTTAACCTCTGTACTATCTCTCTGGTCCCTATAACTATATATTTAAAAGTGCACTGTAAGCGCCCGGCTCCACCGCGCCCGTTTCCCCCCCCCCCACCCCCGCAGCCGCCGCAGATGAAGAAGCCCAGGGGGGCTGCCGACCCCAAAGCCGAGGGAGGCTTCTAACTCTTCGGGCATGCACAAGGGAGAACAGGAGCAGCAGGAAGCGATCGAACACATTGATGAAGTACAAAACGAGATAGACAGACTTAACGAGCAAGCCAGTGAGGAGATTTTGAAAGTAGAACAGAAATATAACAAACTCTGCCAACCATTTTTTCAGGAGAGATCAGAATTGATTGCCAAAATCCCTAACTTTTGGGTAACAGCCTTTGTCAACCATCCGCAAGTGTCTGCACTGCTGGGGAGGAGGACGAGGAGGCGCTGCACTATCTGACAGGAGTCCAAGTGACAAAATTCGAGGATGTTAAATCAGGTTACAGAATAGATTTTTTTTTTTTTTTTTTTTTGCTTTTTTGGGTCACACCCGGCGATGCTCAGGGGTTACTCCTGGCTCTGCACTCAGGAATTACTCCTGGCGGTGCTCGGGGACCATATGGGATGCTGGGGATCGAGCCCTGGCCGGCATGGGCCGGCGCGTGCAAGGCAAACACCCTACCCTCTGGGCTATCGCTCCGGCCCCAGAATAGATTTTTATTTTTATGAAAACCCTTACTTTGAAAATAAAGTTCTCTCCAAAGAATTTCATCTGAATGAGTGTTGCCACTGAAATCAAATGGAAATCTGGAAAGGATTTGACGAAACGTTCAAGTCAAACGCAGAATAAAGCCAGCAGGAAGCGTCAGCTGAGAAGCCCGAGCTTCTTCACCTGGTTCACTGACCACTCGGATGCGAGGTCATCAAAGATGACATCTGGCCAAACCCCTTGCGTACTACTTGGTTCCTGACATGGATGATGAAGGAGAAGGAGAAGAGGATGATGATGACGAAGAGGAAGAAGGATTAGAAGATATTGATGAAAAAGGGGATGAGGATGAAGGGGGAAGAAGATGAAGATGATGATGAGGGGGGAGGAAAGAGAGGAGGAGGAAGGAGAAGATGACTAGCGGACGCTGACGGATTCCAGCCTCCTAATTTTCTGCAGTCCCTGGGAGCAAGTTGCAGTCTCTTTCTTTTTTCGGACAAGCCCCGTTCTCAGTCACCCTGTTTTCCAGGTCTCTTTTCTCTCCTTTGCACCATGGTTCTCAGCTAAATTCGGGGAAACCTCTACTGATCTCTGTTCCACATTAATTTTTATCACTTCTCCTCTCAACACAGACTGTGGAATCCAGACCACCGTGCGCCGTGGGGAAAAAGAAAGACCTTCAGCGCCCTTAGCTCTGCCGGAGCCGGAGGGCCAGGCCCCGTGTAGTGCATTGAGTTCTAGCTTTTTCCTCCTTTCTCTGTATATTGGGCTTAGAGCCGACTCTGTGACTCTATGTGAAGATGGAGAGTTAGCATCTACCAACATGTATCTGTCTATCTTGTTAAAAAAAGATAAAACCTTTTTAAAAAATGGGGTTATAGAAGGTCAGCAAAAGGGTGGGTTGGAGATGTTTGGGTGGGTTAAGTGGGCATTTTGACAACATGGCTTCTCCTTTGGCATGTTTAATTGTGATGTTTAATGGACATCCTTGCAGTTTAAGGTGACACTTTTAAGATAAAATTCTCTCCTAATGAATGACTTGAGCCCTGCCCCTTGACGGGAGAATCAGCAACCTGTAGGGTCTTATCTGGAATTGACATTCTCTATTGTAATTTTGTTCCTGTTTATTTTTAAAATTTCTTTTTGTTTCATTGGAAAGGAAAGATGCTCAGTTTTAAACGTTCAAAAGTGTACAAGTTGCTTTGTTACAATAAAACTAAATGTGTACACAAAAATGCACTGTAGACTCAATGCTAATTATGAAGAAATGCAGGCTACTAGAGAGTGCTTATTAATCATCTTAGCTGCCAGGGAACCTGAGTGGACAGTGTGCAAGGCAAACACACCACCCATTTCTTCCCTAACACTCAATAATTTTTATTTCTGGGTCACACCCAAAAACTTGCCATGCTCAGGGGTAACTCTGCACTCAGGAATTACTGAGTACTGGAAAGTGCACAGGGAACCATATGGAATATCAGGGATTGAACCTGGGTTAGCCACACACAAGACAAATGCCCTACCTGCTGTGTTACTTGTCCTGTACCAGTATTTTGTGACTACTGCCAGAGCTGCTTGGCTAGCCCAGCTCTCCAAGTACAAAGCCTGGACTCAGCAGTGTTCTGGGGGCTGGGATGAACACAGGGCTATACTCAGAGGGGCTGCAGGTAATAAGCATGATTTAGATCCAACAGTCTGTTCACATATCTGGCTAGACTAGAACCAACCATTTCACCTAATTACAGTAGAGTGCCTGGCTTCTTCCTCTAGCCTCAGACTCCACCTCGTTTTCAGAGGGAGTCTATTGGCCCAATTTCACTCCAGAAGGGAAATCGGAAGCCTGGGAGGAGGACAGGAACCTTACACCCCCAACCAGTTTTACTTCTGACTTGTCTCATCGGAACGAGGAGGAACCACAGAGATGCGGTTCCTCCAAAATTACTAGAGAGAATTTCAGGGAAGGTGCTGGCTGGCTCGCAGCGCCATGACGCATTTCCGGCTCAGCCATTGCCATATTTAAGGCGTGTCGCTTCCGTTTCCGAACACTCGGAACTCTCCTGAGTGTCGGTTGAAGACTGCAGAAGCCGTCCAGAGCTCACGGTGAGCTGGTCTAGGTTGACCTGAGGAGGACTGGAAGGGCTTTGGGAGGAGAGTGGACACCGCTGGACACTGCAGGCCCTGCCGTCCTCCGCAGATTCCTGCCCTTGCTCTTGTGGAGTGGCCATTCTACTGTATATTTAGATTCTGTAGTGATAAAACAGGGTCGACTCCGAGGTCTCCCTGGCGTTTTACTAACTCTAGGACACGCTACCGAGAGAGAACATGGCTCTTGGTAGCTCTGGTTTGCTCATGTCCGGGCTGCAGAGCTCATAACCCTGCCCCCTCCACCCCTCCAACTTCACGGGCTTTCATCCTGACAGGCGGCCCAGAAGCCCCGTCTGTGTGGACTTCCTTGTGTCGCTCCACCCACACGGCCATGTGCACATTCTCAGGCTTTCGCAAAATGGCTGCTCCGCCATCTTGCCGCTCAGAGAATATGGCCGCCAGGGCTGGCGATTTTAGACGTCCACACGACTTGTGTCCGACGCTTCACGTATGTCCTGTGTTTAGCGTCCATTGTCCTACAGGTGGTGCTGGGAAGATTTTTTCTCAGGCCGTTCTCCTCAGTGAGCCCAGTTCTTGATGTGTTTTCTCGGTCACTTCACATTTTCTCACCGTGAAGGTCTTCCGGCCGCCATTACTGTCTGCGGAACGTGGACGGGGTTTTGGGAAGCCTTGACCGGGAATGGAGGAGGGCAGGATTTGTGTTTAGCAGGGTTGCTTCTGGTGAGAGTTTTTCTGTAAGCACTCCTGTTTAAAATGCCAGTAGGGAATAGTCACTGTGAGGGAGGATCATGGAAAGGTTGACTGACCATCGTGACTCAGCCAGAGTACATGGTGGCAAGTAGCTGTTGTGGGAATCGCTACTTTTAACACCCCTGGGCAGAAACCCTCTCTGAACGTACCAGTATGTCAAACGGTATAGGTTTGGGTTGCATTTCCCTTCATCCTTCCCTCTCCCGCCTCTCTCAGCTGTTTACCCCTTCCCTTCCACCTCCCTTCCTCTTAACTCCTTTTTGTCTCCTTACCCCTTCTCTTCCTCTTTTCCTACCATTCCCTCTCCCCTTCTCTACTTCCATCCCTTTCCTTCCCTACTCCCTTTTCCACCCCTTTTTGTCTTCCTTTCTCCCTCCCTTTCCTTCTCCCCTTCTCTCTTCCCTCTCCTCTTCTTCCTCTTCCCCTTTTTTCATCTTTCTTCCTTACCCTTCCCTCCCCTCCCTCCTTTTACATCTTCTTTCCCTTTCTTTCCTCTCTTCTTTTACCCCTCCCATCTCTCCCTTCCTTCTCTTTTCCCTCCTCCATTAGACTTTTCACTACTTTCTTCCCCTTGCAGTTCCTTATTCTCTTTCCCCTGTCTATACCCCACTTGTTCACCCCTCCCTGATGTCCCTATATCTGTTGAAGTGTAATTTATTTGTTTTTATAGGGACCATTCCTAGCTAACAAAGACTAAAGTGCTAGGGCACACTTGCTATCACATCCAGTTATATTGGATTTACACCTGGTATTGCTGGATTTCAACAGAGCCACACCCAGTGATGCTGGAGTGGGAGGCATAAGAGGCTAAAGATTGAGTATTGCCTTGAATATTCAAAGCATGTGCTTTATGGATCATTGGAGGTCAGGGTAGTGTACTAACTACAGTGAAGTCTTTTGTCTAATTCTGTCACATCCTAAGACTCAGCAAACTGCAGTGGAGTTGAAATCGCAATTTTTTCGCTTCTATTTTATTTATTTTCCTATTTTAAATATTTTATTATACCACTGTGAGATATACAGTTATAAAGATGTTAATGTTTGGGTTTTGGTCATACGTTATTCCAGCACCCATACCTCCACCAGTGCCCATTTCCCACCGCTAATGTTCCCGATTCCCTACCTCCTCCCCTAGCCTGTCTCTATGGCAGGTTCTTATCTCTTTTCTCTATTTCTCTCTCTTCCTTCTCTTATACATTGTGGATTGCAATACATATATTTAGAGGTTGTCATGTGTATCTTTTTGCCTGTATTCAATGCTCATTTCTAGGCTGGTGTCACTTTCCACAATTATTAGCACACTGTTCCCTTCTCTCTCTTACCTAACTTCTGACTCCAACACATTTGTGTTAGATTCCGCCTTTGACAAGACCTCTTGATCCATGTTTTGCCTGACCTTGGATATTGGTATCATAGTATATATATTTATGTCATGCAAATACATGCAGTCATTCTATATGTCTTTTTCCTTCTAATTTCACTGAACATGATCCTCTCCATGTCCATCGATTTATGGGCAAATTTCATAACTTCATTTTTCCTAACAGCTGCATAGTATTCCATTGTGTAGATGTACCACAATTTCTTTATCTAGTCATCAGTTCTTGGGCACTCTGGTTGTTTCCAGATTCTATTGTAAATAGTGCTGCTATGAAATAAAAGTGCAGATGGTGTTTCCGCTGTGTGTTTTTGGCTTCCCAGGGTATATTCTTAGGAGTGGTATGGCTGGGTCAAATGGGAGTTCAGTTTCTATTCTTGGGAGGAATGTCCATATTGTTTTCCAGAAAGGTTGTACAAGTCGACATTCCCACCAACAATGGATGAGTGTCCCCTTTTCCCGCATCCATGCCAGCACTTGTCCTTGCTCTTTTGGATATGCTCCAGTCTCAGTGGTGTGAGATGATATCTCGTTGTTGTTTGAGTTACATCTCTCTGATGATTAGTGACGATGAGCAATTTTTCATATGCTTTTGGCCATTTGAATTTCTTCCTTGTCAAAGTTTCTGTTCATTTCTTCTCCCCATTTTTTGATTGTATTGGCTGTTTTCTTCTTGTGGAGTTCTACCAGTCCTCCACCCATTCCCCACACTCTGCGTAGGCATGGCCCTGAGCTCCCAGCCACCACAGCCAACCGCTGAATGACAGGCACTCCAGATTAACAGTTGCACTGGTGCGCGGCCCTGCAATAATCTTAGATTATAACACGTTTTAGCATCAGGATCTTTCGTATTTATACACTTTAATGATCATTCTAGTTGCAACAAACTGGAGAGGCTATGGGGAATGATGAATTATGATGTCACACTAGAACTTACTATTGAATATTCACATAGAGACATCATACATCGTTAGTATCTGTAGGGCAACCCACAAAGTGTAACAGAAGAGAGAGAGAGAAATACAGGGACAGAGACAAAGATAGAAAAAGTAAAATGCGCCTGCAATAGGGGCAGGCAGGGTTTGGGTGGTGGAGGCGTGTTTGTGATATGGGTGGGTGGTGGGTTGGCACTGGTGGAGGGATGGGTGCTGGAACACTATAGCAGAAACTCAATTATGAACATCCTGTAATTGTATATCTCACATGGTATAATAAAAATTTAAAAAGCAAAAAAAATTAAGTTCTACCAGTGCCTGATATATCCTGGATATTATTCCCTTATCAGATGGGTATTGGGTGAATATTCTTTTCCATTCTTGGTCTCTCTTTGTATCTTGGTCACTTTCTTTTGAAGTGGAGAAGATTTTTAGTTTCATGTAGTCCCACATGTTTATCTTTGTTTCTAGTTGCTTTGTTGTGGTGTTTCATCTTTGAAGATGCCTTTAGCTTCAATGTTTTGGAGCGTTTTCCTGTTTTCTTCAATGTACTTTATGGATTCAGGTCTGATATTGAGAGCTTTAATCATTTTGATCTGATTTTTGTGCATGGTGTTAGACACAGGTCCAAATTCATTTTTTTTTACATGTAGCTGCCCAGTTTTCCCAGCACCACTTGTTGAAGAGGCTTTCCTTGCTCCATTTTGCCCTTTTGCTCCTTTGTCAAAGATTAAATGATCATATATTCAAGGATGGGTGTCTGAATGCTCAATTCTATTCCATAGGTCCACAGGTCTGTTTTTATTCCAATACCAAGCGGCTTTAATTATTAATGCTTTGTAGTACAATTTGAAGTTGGGAAAGGTGATACCTCCCATCTTCTCTTTCCCATGGATTGCTTTAGCTATCCGTGGGGGTTTATTCCACTCAAATTTCAGGAGTGTTTGGTTAATTTCTTTTTGACGAATGTCAATGGTATCCTTATAGGGACCACATTGAATCTGCACAAAGCTCTAGGGAGTATTATAATTTTGACAATGTTAATTCTCCCAATCCATGAGCAGGGAATGTGTTTCCATTTCCTCGTGTCCTCTTTTATTTCTTGGTGCAGTGTCTTGTAGGTGTTTTTTTTTTTTTTTTTGTACAGGTCCTTTACACACTTGGTTAAGCTGATTTTTTTTATAGCACAATTGTGAATGAAATCATTTTCTTAATATCCCTTTCTTCTCTTTTTGTTATTTGTATAAAGGAAAGACACTGACTTTTGGGTATTGATTTTGTACCCTGCCACTCTACTATAAGTATTGTTTCTAGGAGTTTTTTGGCCGAGAATTTAGGCAAAATTTAGGCAAAAATGCATGTTTGTTGAATATCTCCTGTTAACTGATGTTGGCTGCTTATATTTTAAATATCATCTTATGAATAAACCTTACTGTTTTACTGTTGAGTAACAAAAATCTTTATAGGATGAACAAATTAACAGTAAGGGAGTTAGAAGTATTTAGAAATGATATTGTTTTGCTTTCCCTCAACTATAATTAGAACTTGGGAATGCTTGAGATATATCATGAAATTAATGCATTAAGTATAGTACATTATATATGCATTAAGTACTCAGGTGGTACTCAGGGTTTACTCGTGGTTCTGCACATAGGGATCACTCCTGGGGAACTCTGGGAACCAGGCAGGGTGCCAGGGATCATTCCCAGGTCAGCAGTATTCAAGTCAAGCGCCTTACCCTTAATACTGTTAAACATTTGAATGAACATCTCATAATCACTATTTAGAGGAAAAAATAATGAGACTTGAAAGTGTTTGTAATTTCCAAAAAAATTTTTTTGAATACCACTACTTATAAAATATTCCTATCCTAATGTCTTAAGAGGAAAAGCAGATATAATCTTTCGAGTTTTTGTGCACAACTTTTTTTGGTGGATTTATTACATACAGCTTATTCCTGTCCACACAGTGTGGATTTTAGAGATACTAACCGGAGTTTCAACTGTGTCCGAATATACAAACGAGGTCCACTGTCCACCCTAGTTTACATTTTTGTCTCAGGTAACTGAAAGTTAGTTTTCCCATTTTACCTTTCAGTCTGCATTCTTGGTAGTTGTTTCCTTTTTGTGTTCCTCTGTATGATTTCTATCTCAGTTTTCAGAGACTTGCCAGTAATACATAGCAGTAATTGAATAGTATTTAATAGCCTCACAACAGAATTGTCAGGTGAATGTACAGGAATTAGGGCAGGTAGTGTCACTGTTACTAATGCTTTTTTACCTTCACTTCTTGAAGCTTTTACTCTCAAGACAGGAAAAAAAGACACCTGATGACAGCGATGTCCTTATCTGTCGAGACCCAGGTAGGTTGTAGTTTCTTTTGCATGTACAGATGTTCACATGCATAATTTAAATTATATAATTTACTTGTATATAATCTAAATTTCGATAATTAATGTAGAAAAACACAACTTTACTTTCTCATTGTATAACATACGAATATGAACTGTCTAGGGGCTGGAGTGATAGTATAGAGGGTAGGGCATTTGCTTTGCATAGGAATGACCTGGGTTTGAGGTCCAGCAGCCCATATGATCTGACAGGATTGATCCCGAATGCAGAGCCAGGAATCATCCCTGATACTTGGCTGGGTGTTACCCAAAAACCAAAAAAAAATGAACTATATATCTCACTTTATAGAAATAGAAACTTGTATCACTCATATTAAGACAAAATATCACCAGAATCTTATCTTATGCAGCAATATACCTTGATTGGTCTACCTCGATGTTGACCAATATTGTGAGACCTCTGTCACTGTAGGTTTTTTTTGTCCTCAAAAGTCATATAAATGGAAACATTCAACATGTTCTTTTGTATCTAATGTGTATTTATTGCTAATATTGAGTATGTACTTCACTCACGTTGCACATTACGTGACTTTTTAATTGCTGAGTAATTTTCCATCAAGTGATGATACCACATTTTATGAGCTTATTCCACTATAACTGAACCTTATAGTTTTTGTACTCTGAATTAGAATGCTGAGGGGCCAGAGAGAACTCAGAATATTTGTGCACATGCTTTTCATGTGGGAGGCACTGGTTTGATCTCTGGGACTACATGGTTTCCCAGACACTGGATTGCAACCTTGGAGCACAAAACCAAGAGTAGTCTAAGCACTGCTGGGTGCAAAAGGAAAATAAAAATTGCAGTGAGCATACTTCTATATGCCTTCTGGTGAACACATGAACACATGTACTCAGTTCTTTTGGATATATCTTTAGAAATTATATTGGTAGGTCAGAAGATACGGTTTTAGTGCATGCTGCCTTATAATTTTCTGAAATGATTGTTTGAATTTCTTCTTTAGTAGTATATATGGTTGCTCTATATTCTTGCCAAGTTGTCATTTTCTTTGACAGTTTAAAATTTTTTTCTCTAGTAGGCCATGATGCAAGAACATTTCACATGTTTATATTAGAGTGTGGATATTCTCTTATGTATCTGGTTCGATAGCTCAACTGGTAGAGTGGAGGACTGTAGACACCATTCATATATTTATATTAGTTATGTTGTATGTCTTTGTTTCCCCATCTGAATGATAGCCCTTTATTATGGATTTTAATCCTTTGTTTTGTCTTCTCTCGGTTTTGTTTTTCCACTCTAAATAGTGTCCTTTGAGACTCAAATAGATTTTCTCTAACCTATCTAAAGTAAGTAATAGTTTCCATTACCACTCTAACCTCAGTGCTCTGCATGGAAATGGGACGTAATTGATAGATCAGATTTTTTCAAAGGGTAGTAAGGTGAAAAAAATTGGAAAAAGGCAGAAAATAACCTTTAATAAATAAAGGCAGTAAATAAAAGCAACCCAAATAACCACCCAGATATATTAAAAAGTGGGGGGCTTAAATATAAAGTTATACTGCCTTTTTTTGGGGAGTGCGGAATGGCCTCCCCAGGATATTAAAGGGCCTCCAAGACTTGCCCAGCATTGCTCTAGAGAACATATAGTGTTGGTAGTGGAATCAGGACCTCCTCTGTGCACTGCTCCTTTGAGCTACCTCAACTCGAATTCTCTTTATTATATTTAGTTTCATACTCCTGCCCATACCCAACACTTACATAGTAGTCTATATGGAAGGCATATGTGTTTGGAGATTCAGAGTAAAGATTCAAACTGGGAAACTGGTTCAAATTGGTAAAGTATGCAAAATTTTGGGTGTCTGCCTATAATTCTGTTTTCTCATATACTTTTAAAGTTTTGAGGCCAGAGAGATAATACACTGGGTGCAGGGATGCCCACCCAGGGACACCAGATGTCGGAGAAAGCAGTCGGGGTTCCCAACAGTGCTGGGAAGCGAGGTTCCCTTCTACCTCCAAAGCCAGCGAGCGGGAATGGATGAAGACTCAGGAATCTGATGCAGTTTTAAAAGGCTGTACTAACACAGGTTCAGGCATACAAATCAGCAATAGGAAAAGCCTGGTGCTTAGGATTCCTGACTAGAACCCCAGCCACGTGTAGGCCAAGTTGGTGACCACCACATGTAAAGGCCCTGTAAAGAGGAGACAAAGACAAGACTCTCAGGAAAAGTGTGAGCTCACAGAGCCCAAAAAGACAGAGAGAGAGGAAGCAGGCTGGTTTTATACCCCTGCAACTCAGACCTCCCACTATTATGGGAAGCAGGAAGGGTCAAATGCCCTTCGGTAATTTCTCCCAGCACCTCACCTAGGCTCTATTATATGCTAATGTTTTGAGCCAAATCTGACTGGAAATGCCTTTATAGGGTAGAGAAGGGGGTTTCTGAGATGGCATGTCTCTGTACCAAAGACCAATACTAATGCCATTTAAATATTTCTCCAAACCTTCACAAGAGTCTCCTCTACTTCATGGTAGTTTTGTATTTTAGTTGCCTTAGAGTTATCAGGGAGCCATGCTTGCTTGCTTGGAGGCAAACAGCATTTCTCTCTGGTCTAATTACTTAGAGATCCAATGTGGCCAGGCAAATATGCTGGTAACATCTAGCTAGTCCAGTGATGATTGTGGTAGCATGAGATAATATTTATACCAGCCAGTACAGAATACATGGTCAGATAAACTGCCACATTTAGACTACCCCCCTATCTATGAAGTGACCTGCAGGAGGCAATCCAGGGCAGATGCAGAGGCTCTTAGAGGAGTCCTGCAACAAGTGGGTAGGGCACTTTCCTTTCATATGACAAACCAAGGTTTTATCCCCAGCATTCCACATGGTCCCCTGAGCACAGCTGGGTGTGGCCCGAACACTAAAAAGAAAAATATTGCTACAGAATTAATTTTTTTGTGGCGCTTAAGAGACCCAAACTGATACATTTAACTGTATGTACCTTTTCCAGGCATCTGATTGGAGCAATTTTAACCATAACCAAGGTCCCAGAATCTGAATCAGGAATTTTTTGTTTCAGGAATCACTGATTTTTGGAGAGCGGGACCGTGTACTTCACTGAGAAGCAATGGGCCTGCCTGAAACCTGCTGAGAAGTCCTTGTACAAGAAGCTGCTAAAGAACTATGATGCTGTAGCCTTCCCAGGTAAGATCTCCCTATCTGGGCCCTTGGAGGTTCCATGACTTAGAGTTAACTGACCCCAAAACCCCAAAGGTCAGTGTCAAAGCTTACCAGATCTGGGTAAGCCTGGCTATTAACTTCCAAGAGGCTCTCCTTTTCCATCATACAGCCTATCCTATCTGCTTTAGAAGTGATTATCTGAGTCTAGCAGAGTTGCACTATACCTTGGTTCCTCATCCTAGTACTGAACCTGAAGATTATTTTAAGAGAACTTAAGCCCTTGGTCATCCTGTGCGAGGGTGGCGTGGTAGTATGGATTATTCCTAGAAGATAGTTGTTTCTACACAATGGGTCATTTTTCTTTCAATTAAATCACCGTGAGATAGAGTTACAAAATCTTTGAGGGGGCTGGAGCAATAACACAGCGGATAGGACAGTTGCCTGGCACTCAGCCAACCCGCGTTCGATTCCTGGCATCCCATATGGTCCCCTGAGCACAGGCAGGAGTAATTCCTGAGTACAGAGCCAGGAGTAACCCCTGAGCATTGCCAGGTGTGACCCAAAAAGCAAAAAAAAAAGAAGAAGAAAAAATAGCAAAGTTTTTGATGATTGGGTTTTAGTTATAGAGTGTTCCAATACTCATCCCTTCACAAGTATACATTTCCCACGAATAATGGGCAATTGCACAAATTCCTTTAAGAAAGGAACTCTTATTCATTGTTGGTGGAAATGTCAACTGGATGAGCCTTTATGGAAAACAATATGGACATTCCTCCAAAAACTAGAAATTGAGCTCCCATTTGTCCCAGCAATGTCACTCCTGGGAATATACCCTAGGCCCCCAAAACACACAGCAGAAACACCATCACCACTGTACTTCTATGTTCATAGCAGCACTATTCACAATGACCAGAATTTGGAAACAACCTGAGTGCCCAAGAACAGATGACTGGATAAAGAAACCATAGTATATCTACACAATGGAATACTATGCAGCTGTTAGTCAAGTGGATGGAGAGGCAGAGTATTATGCTGCGTGAAATTAGAAGGAAAAGGACAGATAGAGATTGACTGCATTCAATTGCAGGATATAAAAAATAGTATGAGACGAATATCCAAGGCCAGGCAAAACATGGATCAGGAGGACTTGTCAATGGTTGGAATCTACCACAAGTGTGCGGGGTCAGAGGTTAAGTGAGATAGTGTGCTAATAATTGTTGGAAATGGTAACGCCAGATTAGAACTGAGCATTGAACATAAAGGGATATACACGATAAGCTCTAAATGTATGTATTGAAAGCCACAATGTATAAGAGAAGGGAGAGAGAAGGAGGAGGAGGTGGAGGAAGAGAGGAGGAGAAGGAGAAGAAAAAAGTGCCTGCTATAGCGGCAGGCTGGGGAGGGGAGAGGAAATCTGGAGACATTGATGTTGGGAAGGGTGCTGGAACAGTGTGATTGAAACCCAATCATGAACAGCTTTGTAATTGTATATATATCATGGTGGTGTAATTAAAAATTTAAAAAAATTTTACAACTGCTTTAGCTAAATAAAATTTTGTGTTTTAAATAGAAATTTGGCCTCACCCATCCCATCCTAGTTTATCAGGTTGCCTTGAAAGCACTATCTCAGCATAGTCCAGAAGTTAATCATTTTGTAACTCTGCTTATTGCTCTGTATATTTCCCTCCCCCTCACCCACCCACCCACCCCCCGCCAACCTCTTTCCCTGCCCCCGTTCCCCTAACAGCATCTGCTTCCTCTCAACTGGAGCAAGGCCAAGGCCAAGAGCCATGTTTCATAGGCCCGGCAGGTGAGTTAAAACAAAAAAGCACAAGGTGATCATTCAACTTTGTCTCTTCTTTTGTTTTTATTTTATGCAAATGAGAGATGTATTCTTGGTGCTATGAAGTACATTGGGATCCTTGACACATTCTGGCTAGGTTCTCACTGCTTCCCATTGCCTTAAATCTGAACATGGCACCTTGCTTGTAGGATTCTAATATGCCCAGGCGTGTGGAAATTCTTTTCTGAATACTGGTTTTATGTGATTGCCTTTTTTTCAGTTTCCACTTATTTATTGGTAATTACCTTTTTTTCAGTTTCCACTTATTAGTAGATAATAAATGTATTATCTACTAACCAATGCTAATAGAAAATTTATTTTTTGCTTTTTATAATAAAACATAATTTGGTGTTGAAGTATTTTTCAAAGAATTAATAAATATGGTTTTCTTTCCTTTTTAGAATTCATATTAAAACTAAGAAGAGTGGCCTACTTAATTGAAATAATGACACATTCTTTACGTTTTGAATTTCCTCGAAGTCGTCAGTTTGGGAGAGCCAGGGAAAGGGCTTAATTCCTTAAACTTTAACCAGTTTCAGACTAGAGTTCACTTAAAAGTTCTCTTAAATGGCAGTTCTTTTTTTTCTGTAGATTCATAGATTTAATGTTTTCATCCATTAAAATTGTTTACTTTGTTCATAAAATGTGCTCTCATGTCCTTTTTTTTGGGGGTCACACCTGGCGATGCTCAGGGTTTACTCCTGGCTCTGCACTCAGGAATTACTCCTGGCGGTGCTCGGTGGACCATATGGGATGCTAGGGATAATAACTCTTGTAGCCAACCTCATCAAAAAATGGGGAGAAGAAATGAACAGAAACTTTGCCAAGGAAGAAATTCGAATGGCCAAAAGGCCTATGAAAATATGCTCACCATCATTAGTCATCAGAGAGATGCAAATCAAAACAACAATGAGATATCATTTCACACCACAGAGACTGGCACATATCCAAAAGAGCAAGAACAAGTGCTGGCGTGGATGCAGGGGAAAGGGGACTCTCATCTATTGTTGGTGGGAATGTCAACTGGTATAGCTTTTCTGGAAAACAATATGGACATTCCTCCAAAGACTAGAAATCGAGCTCCCATTTGACCCAGCCATACGGTTCCTGGGAATATATTCTGGGAAGCCAAAAACACGCAGCAGAAACACCATCTGCACTTTTATGTTCATGGCAGCACTATTCATAATAGCCAGGATCTGGAAACAACCAGAGTGCCTGAGAATTGATGACTTGATAAAGAAACTGTGGTACATCTACACAATGGAATACTATGCAGCTGTTGGAAAAATGAAGTTATGAAATTTGCCTATAAATGTATGGACATGGAGAGGATCATGTTGTGTGAAATTAGCTAGAAGGAGAGAGACTGATAGAGAATGACTGCATTTATTTGCATGACATATACATATATATGTATATATACATATATGTATGAATATATATTCATATATATTATATATGTGAATATATATATATTTCACTGTATCACTGTCTTCTCATAGATCATCGATTTGCTCGAGTAGGCACCAGTAACATCTCAATATGTTCTGTCACATGCGAGATAGCCCAAGGGCATCTGCCTGCTCCAGGAACATAAAGAGCCTCAAACCATTTTATCAAGTCATGGGAATGAGGTCTATAATTGTTACAAGTATTTGGCAGAGCCTGGAAAGCTACCCGTGTCGTATTTGACATATATATATATATATATATATATATATATATATATATATATATATATATATATATATATATAATACCAATATCTAAGGTCAGGCGAAACGTGGATCAAGAGGTCTTGTCAAAGATGGAAATTACCACAAACATGTAGGAGTCAGGTAAGTCAGAGAAGGGAACAGTGTGCTAATAATTGTCAGAAGTGCTATTACCCACCTAGAACTGAGAATTAAATACAGGCCAAAAGATACACATGATAATCTCTAAGTGTATGTATTACAATCCACAATATATAAGAGAAGGAAGACAGAGAGAAAAGATAACCTGCCATAAAGGCAGGTTAGGGCAGGAATAGGGGACATTGGTTCTGGGAAATGGGCACTGGTGAAGGGATGGGTGCTGGAACACTGTGGCGAAACCCAAACATGAACATTTTTGTAATTGTTATCTCAAGTAGTATAATAAAATATTAAATAAATAAAACAAAATGCATACAAGAATAATAACTGTTGTGATATAATTTGCAAAGCAAACTTAACTTATTGAAGGTAGTGTTCAGTGGTTTTGACAAAATTTCTTTGTAATGGGAGTGTCAGAATTGGCAGTGGACACACTTGGTAGTGGTGCTTACATTTGGTTGTGCACATCTTCTTAAGCCAATGTTCATTATTTTTTAAAAAAAATTTATTATATCACCGTGAGATATACAATTACATAGATGTTTATGTCTGGGTTTAGGTCATACATTGTTGTTCCCTCCCCTCTTCCCTAACCTGCCTCTATGGAGAGTTCTTTATCTCTTCTTCCTTCTTTATCTCTTTATCCTTCTTTATCTTTTTATCTATTATCCTTTTTATCTCTCTCTTCCTTCTCTTACACACTGGATTGCAATACATACATTTAGAGCTTATCATGTGTATCTTTAATCTTTACCTGTATTCAATGCTCAGTTCTAGGCTAGTATTATCACTTTCCACAATTATTTATACACTGTTCCCTTCTCTGTCTTACCTAACTTCTGACTCCCACATTTGTGTTAGATTCTACCTTTGACAAGACCTCTTGATCCATGTTTTGTCTGACCTTGGATATTGGTATCAGAGTATATATGTATATATTTATATATGTCATGCAAATACATGCAGTCATTCTATGTGTCTTTTTCCTTCTGACTAATTTCACTGAACATGATCCTCTCCATGTCCATCGATTTATAGGCAAATTTCATAACTTCATTTTTCCTAACAGCTGCATAATATTCCACTGTGTAGATATACCAGTATTTTTATCCAGTCATCAATTCTCGGGCACTCTGGTTGTTTCCAGATTCTGGCTATTGTGAATAGTGCTGCTATTAACATAAAAGTGGGGATGGTGTTTCCGCCAATGTTCATTCTAATGAGATCGCTCCTATGTAAACGCTGATGGAGGGTGTGGTATTTACAGAAGTCACCTTGACTCTGAATGAGTATCTTCTGACTTGTTATACATCTACTTCTATGTTATCTTCTATATTATCTAGATTGGGCACAGTTCCTCTTTATACCCACTGCACCCAGTGTGGGACAGTTTGAACTGTCAACACAGGAGACAACCACCCTGGCTACATTGAGACTATCATTTAGGAAGGATCATACTTGTTTGCCCTCACACAAGCAAGTGTGACCCTTTCAGTATATAGAGAACAAGATACTCAATCACCCTGGTGCAGATAATAAATAAGAAGGACCTTGTGGGTACCATCTAGATCACATGAAGCCCATGAAACTAAGATGTATTACTTCATACCGCCCCCTCTCTCCAACCGCCCCTCTCTCCAGTGTTTTACATAATCTCGGAAGAAGGAATTAGTCCTTGGCATAATCCTTTGTTTATACCTATAATACCACCATGAATGTTCATTCTAATGAAATCTCTCCTGTCGGGCGCTCCGCCGGGGGTCCCCGACAGTGCCGGGAAGCGAGTTCCCTTCTACCTCCGAAGCCCACGAGGAATGGATGAACACTCAGGAATCCGATGCAGTTTTAAAAGGCTTTACTTATCACAGGTTCAGGCATACAAATCAGCAAAAGGAAAAACCCGATGCTTAGGATTCCAGGTTAGAACCCCAGCCACGTGTAGGCCAAGATGGCGACCACCACGTGTAAAGGCTTTGGGAAAGAAGAAAAAACTTCCAAGCTGGGCGAACCGCTCACAGCGAGCAAAAGCCCCCAAAGAAGCGTGGGAGAGTGAAAACTGGCTGGTTTATACTCCTGCAACTCAGACCTTCCTCCCATTGTTATGGAAAGCAGGGAGTGTTAAATGTCCTTAGATAATCCCTCCCTGCACCTCACCTAGGTCCTTTAGTGTGCTAATGCAGCGGCCCTTAAAGGAGTCCTGCAACAACTCCCCCTGATTAGTTTACTAATAAAAATTGAAAAGGTAAGAAATATTTAGTAATGTACAGAAAATTAAGATAAGAAAAAACAATTCGAATTACAAAATGATAATACATGTTACTTTAGGATCCTAACTTGTTTTTGGACCCAAAGCAAAGTTCAAGACAAAGTGTTTCTAGCTGTCTGATTATAACGGACTATAGTTCACACTGTCCATAATTTGTGAGAGTCAATTTGCTATATTTTATGTAAAGTCGGGTGTCTGGAACAAAGTCTGTGGGGCTACTTCTGGAACAGCAATAGCGGTGATCATATGAGTATGAGTCTCTGGAGAGCAGCGATCAGGAACTCGTTGAATTGTCAGGAACACTGGATCGGGTCTCAGGAACACTGGAACAAGTATCTCGAATTCTGGAACAGGAGTCTTGAGTGCTGGAACAGGTGTCCGGAACATCGGTGTGGTATCTTGAACTCTGGAACAGGAGTCTTGAGCGCTGGAGCAGGTGTCTGGAACATCGGTGTGATATCTTGAACTCTGGAACAGGAGTCTTGAGCGCTGGAGCAGGTGTCTGGAACATAGGTGTGGGCGTCTTGCAGGGCTCCTTCAGCAAGGGAACATTGGCACCGGTAACTGTACCTGTAGCTTAGGCGAGACAAAAACACTTTTCGAGGTTAATCACAAGTAGAGATTTTAAGGCTTTGTAGGGATCCAAGTCTGGGATGGAGAGGAGAACATAAAGAAGCTCCAACATGGGTGGAGCAGGGAAATAAGTATGAGAATTGATGATTTTAAAATTGATAAATCTAGTGGATCAGCAGTGGAGTTGATGAATGTAATAGAGGTTTGTAGTGGTCAGAAATTGAGAAGGTAGTAGTTGAGACATAACATAGACACAACATTAATCACAAACATAATGGTGGCCACCACATGCACACACACGCACACATACATTTGATCGATCAATATCTTACAGCTGTATATGTGACCCATTTAGGGTGATAAACGGTAACGAGTCAAGCGCTTCATGAATATAAAGCCGGCAAATGATGGTGAGAAAGTGTCTTTTCCTGTGAATAGAGCATTGGGAAAAATTAGTTCTGCAAATTATTAAATTTTTAGCGAGCACTGTTTAAGGAGTCTCGGAGTATTGAGCACTGTAGCGCAGGTTTACTGGATTCGAATATCTCATCCTGTGAACAGAATCATTAGAAAAACAATTTTTCATTGATTTAGCAAACATTTTTGTAATGAGCACTGTGATCAGAGTCCACCCATTTTTCCACCCTTTTTTTTTTTGTAAGAAAGAAAATATTTAGGCTGTAAGGCAATATATTAGACATGAACCATGATCACAGATTGCAAAACAAGATCATTATTAAAATGAACCAATCCAGGAAGTTTAAACAGCAACTTGCAATTTAAAATTTAAGACTTTATATTGAAAGAATTAGTTGTTTTCTGATTCTTGGAGAATTCTAGTCTTAACAAGTCGCAGAGGGACCCAGAGTTTCTTGGCAGGGTTATCGTCTGTAGAAATGAAAGCATTGCCTCTTCCCGAATGAGGAGGTGACCTGCAATCCATTTATCAATTTTCACCCAGATAGGTGAATTGACTGTTTTTTGAGTTTGCATATCTTCTTGAAAGTGTCGTTCAGCCGCGGTATAGGGATCTCCTTGAGGTATATTTAAGAAGTTTAAGGTGAATAATGTTAAAGATAAAGAATCCATTGGAGGCATACTTGTTTTTCGTTGCTTTAATAGCTGAGTTTTAAGCGGTCTGTGGGCACGTTCAACTATTCCTTGTCCTTGTGGATTATATGGAATTCCTGTAATATGTTTGATTTGCCATTCCTCGCAAAAGGATTTGAAGGTTTTGCTGGTGTAAGCAGGACCATTATCTGTTTTTATGGTATGGGGAATACCCATGACGGAGAAGCACTGGAGTAAAAATGAACAAACAGATTTAGCTCTTTCAGACGTCATAGGAACAGCCCATATGAACCGGGAATATGTATCGATGACCACATGAAGGAAAGGTTTGTTGGGAAATAAGTTAGTATGAGTTATATCCATCTGCCACAATTGGTTTGTCTGTAAACCTCGAGGATTTGCTCCTGCTACATGAGATGTACAATGTAAAGGAGCACAGACAGGACAGTTGCGGACAATTTGTCTAGCTTGTCTCCATGGGATGCCATGGTGTACATGAAGGCGGCAGGCATTTGTATGTAGAGTCTGGTGCTCTTCCTCAGCTGATTTAAATACTGGTGCTGCCAAGAGATCTGCTGCTTCGTTTCCTCGAACCATTGGCCCGGGAGTCGGCTGTGAGAACGGATGTGGGAGATGTATATAGGGAATGTTCTATTTCGGAGGAGATCTTGTAGTTTATGGAGTAGCTCCTGAATTATAGGATTATGGGCATTTAAAGAAGCAGTGACAATTCCAGGAAATAAACCAACTACATTTGCAGAATCACTCACCACATTACATGGGCCAGATTCATGGGATAGTAAATGTATCAGGGTGGCAAGTTCCACTTGTTGGGCAGATTTATAATTTGTATGTACAGTAGTGGTCAACGAAGGACCTGTAATTCCACCCCTTCCTGATGAGGAGCCATCAATATAATACACTGGAGCATCAGGAATGGGAGAGGAGCGGACAATGGTGGAAATTACAAAAGGTGTCCTTTTCAGAAATTCCCAGGTTTTTCCAGCTGGGTAATGATAAGATATTTCTCCTGAAAAATCTGCTAAAAGCTCTCTGAAGGATTTCACTGAGTGGTAAAACAGCTTCAATTTCTTTTTTAGGGTCAGGTAGTACAATTACATGGGGATCATGTCCAAGTAATACTTGGGTTCTTGATCTTCCCTTAATTATAAGGTTAGCTATCATCTCAAGGTAAGGTGTAGCAGTACGATTCTGCTTGTTATGTAAGTAAACCCATTCTAACGGTCCAGATAATTGGGCTATAGCAGCAGTTGGAGACTCGGGAGTGTTGAAGACCAAGAACCATACCTTTTCTCCGGGATTAAATCTGGAGAGGTAAGATTTTTGAAGCCGATCCATGAAAAAATCTAATTCCTTCTGAGCTTTAGGAGTTAGCTGCCTTGGGCTATTTAAAGCAGGATCACCTTCAAGGGTGTGGAACAGGTTACTGAGCTCACAGTTAGGAATACCAAGGGAGGGGCGCGCCCAGTTGATATCCCCCAGCAGTTTTTGAAAATCATTCAAGGTTTTAAGCCCTTTCTGACTAATGGAAATTTTTTGAGGGCGCACTGTAGTGCAGTCAAGAGCATAGCCCAAATATTCATATGGAGGCTGCATCTGAATTTTTTCCGGAGCTACTTGTAAGCCAGCCTCTGGTAAAACTGTCATTACATCATTATATAAATTCTGGAGATCTCTGGAATTATCACAAGCTAGCAGGATATCATCCATGTAGTGGATTATGTATGCACCAGGAAATTTAGCACGAATGGGTCGCAAAACCTCATCAACAAAGTGTTGACACATCGTAGGTGAATTAGTCATTCCTTGGGGCAATACTGTCCACTGAAACCTACGTAAAGGACTTTTATGATTAATGGAAGGGACTGAAAATGCAAACCTTTTCCGATCATCTGGGTGGATAGGTATGCTGTAAAAGCAGTCTTTTAAATCTATGATAATTAGCGGCCAATCCTTAGGAATAGCTGCTGGAGAGGGGAGCCCAGGTTGTAGGGCTCCCATGGGGACCATAGTAGAATTTACATTCCTTAAGTCAATCAGCAAACGCCATTTGCCTGATTTTTTCTGTATTACAAAAACAGGAGAATTCCATTCTGAAAACGTTTCCTCAATATGTCCTAATTTCAGCTGTTCTTCCACTAGATTTGTTAGCGCCTCTAACTTTTTTGGTATTGAGGGGCCACTGTGGTGTCCATATAGGTTTGTCAGACTTCCACTGAATACGGATAGGTGGTGGGCGCTTAACCACAGCGGCCCCAATTAAAAAGGGTTACTCCCGGTGTTAGACTTATTATGGAGAGCTGGAATTGGTGCTCGACGGGGAATTGGACGAGGTATGTGGATTACTGCCCCCCCACTGCTCCAGCATGTCTCGACCCCACAAAGTTAAAGGCATAGGGGCTATATAAGGCTGGACCATGGCTACATTCCCTTCAGGGACAATACACGGCAGCCACCTCGCACTCTGTTGGAGAAGAGAGGAGGAGATATTGCCTACCCCGCTCAGGCTATGGGACACTTTCTTTAGGGGCCCAGTTAGAGGGCCAATACTTGGTGGAGATTATGGATATGTCTGCCCCTGTATCCAACATGCCTTTGAATTTCCTTTTATAAATTTCGATGGGTATAACCGGCCGCTTGGCCTGAGAAATTCTGGCAGTGTACCCAACTAGATAGTTAGCAGGTGGCTGATGGGCTTGGTTCTGTGTGGCTGCATAACCAACAAT
The DNA here is from genome assembly GCA_021461705.1 of Cryptotis parvus. Taxonomy (NCBI): domain Eukaryota; kingdom Metazoa; phylum Chordata; class Mammalia; order Eulipotyphla; family Soricidae; genus Cryptotis; species Cryptotis parvus. Next base: position 3,228 of record JAJIBD010004729.1, on the reverse strand, counting down.
GAAGTTGGCAGAATGGTTGGTACTGTTTAAGCCACCAGCTGTAGGGGTGTTCGGACTGACTACACGGATCCTCAAAAAATAATAATAGTTTAGCAAGTGGTTCCCCTTTTTTAAAAGTCCATTTAGTTGGCACAGATATTGACAGTATTATCTCTCCATGAGATTCAGGATCCAGAAGTCCGAAATGCACCATAATTCCCTTAAATTTCAGCCAATCGCTCCCCTGAATTAAACCCATACTACCTGGGGAGCAGGTCCTTTTATCCCTGTTTTTAGCATGTAGGGGTCTTGACTTGGGCATATTGTGACAGTCTTAGGGCAGAGAATGTCGAGACTGCCACTGCCTGATGGGGTAGGCCAGAGAGCATTTATTGACTGTAATTCTGTGGATTCTGATTCGGAGGATACTGGGCAGGTGGAATGAAGGAGAGTGCCCCTGGATTCAGCTGGGCCTGGGGCTGGCCCCCACCCAGTTTCCCGCATTAGGGGAGGCATAGATGTTATTTGAGCCTGCGGAGCTTGTGGAACCTGGGAGGGGGTCCATGTAACATTTCCTATAAAGGGATTATTAGAATGTTGCCCTGTATTGATAGTTTTAGAAGATGGGCAATCTCTACGGGTGTGTCCCTTCTTTCCGCAGCTAAAGCAGGTTATCTGTCCAGATGAAGCCTGAGGCTGACTTCGCCTCCAAGACCAACAGTCTCTGGCCCAATGTTTTCCTTTTCTGCACCTTGGGCATGGTCCAGGTGGGGCCCTCCGAGGGGTGGAGCTGCGATTATTAGAATAGTTTCTCCGATTATTGTTTATCCTTTGAAGTTTATTGTTTCTCCCCCTAAAGCTGTTTGACATTTCATCCCCCTCCTGATCCTCCTGCTGTATGGGATAAGCCTCCTATATCATCCTGTGTTTTATGGGAGGTTAAACCGACATTTCTACAGGCCTTTAGATACCCCATGAGGTCATCCTTTTCCTTAATACTATATAGTATTGCTCGACATTTTTGATTAGCATTCTCATATGCTAAGTTTCGTTTTAGGATTTCTTGAGTGGTTGGGTCTTGAACCTGTCTTTGGATTGTTTCACATAATCTCCCAACAAAATCAAAGTATGGTTCATCACGACCCTGGTAAATTTTCGTATAGCTACCTAGAAATTCTGGGTCGGAACCTACTCTTTCCCACGCTTTTAATGCTGTCTCCCGAACAAATTTTAAAATAGGTTCAGGTAATGTTGCTTGTTTTGCTTTCTTTTTTCCATTCACCTTCACCTTTTAGCATGGCAAAAGTTATAGTATGGCCTGATTCCTTTTCTCTTGAAGTGTCAATATTCCGGTTAACCCCATCTGCATACCACATATGCCATTGCATGTACTGTGATTTGTTTAGACAAGTATGGGCTACCATTTCAAAGTCTCCCAATACCCACTGATCATTTTCGCTCCAATCAGCTAAATATTTTAAAGTATAAGGACTTGATATTCCAAACCTGTCGCAAGCCTTCCTAAACGGGGTTATTGCCTCAATTTTTAAGTCTTCATGAATCGGTTTTACTTTATCTTTAGATTGGTCATGAGAAAGATTGCTGCGCTTTGCTCTTTGACTCGAGCTAATCTGTTCCTCCCGTTCTTCCTCATCAGAGCTTGTAGTATCTGGCAGAGGAACATCTACCCCATTGAGGGTATTAACTCTGGGGAGATTTTCAGCTTGGGAATTTGCCTCCTCTGGGTTTTCCTGTTCCTCCTCTAAGTTATCAGCCACATTAGAATTCTTTTTAGATTTTTTTGCTGGGAATGTATACACCTTTTTCAAGTCTACAGCTTTGGGGCGTGTTTGTGAACGGCTTTTAGTTGGTTCACGCCTCAGTATTGGGTATGCGCTAGGTCCTGATTGATAAGTTATGAAATCAGAAATCTCCCTGCATAACACATCCATTTCTTGGTTTAAGTTTTCAAGTTTCCTATATGTTTCTTCCTTTTGTTCTTTCAATCTTATGTGTAACTTCCAAACCTCCTCTTTCTGTCCATCTATTCTATCTCTCTGTTTGTCAATTTCTTCCTCTAAGATAGTGCTGATTTTATCGATATCCTTCTTCTGCTCTTCAAACTTTACTTCAAATTTTAAATCCTGTTTAATAATTTTACTTTCCTGTTCTTCTAATTTTTCTTTGAATTTTAAATCCTGTTCTTCTAATTTTTCTTTGAATTTTAAATCCTGTTCTTCTAATTTTTCTTTGAATTTTAAATCCTGTTCTTCTAATTTTTCTTTGAATTTTAAATCCTGTTCTTCTAATTTTTCCTCAAATTTTAAAATCTGTTTAATAATTTTACTTTCCTGTTCTTCTAATTTCTTTTCAAATTTTAAACTCTGTTTAATAATTCTGTCCTCAAGCTTTAAGACCAGTCTACCTGTAGTTTTATGATCCTCACTTATTTCTTCAATCGCTGAGTAAACCTCGTCCCTTAAGATTGCATTCAATTTATTACTTTCTTCCCTCTCTCTATTAAACATTGTCCTTACACAAAGGTACAGTTTAAAAAATCGCAAGGACCCAGATGATTTGTGAAAAGATAGAGTAGTTCTCAGAAAGGAACTTTATAGACTGGGCTATGTATGGTTCTGAGCCAATAAAAGATACAATGTATCTATACCATGAGATATCCATCATTTTACTCACGGTTCGGAGGCAGATGGTCTCTGTCCGATGATAATTAGACCAGACGATGTTCGTGGTGCCCACGCCAGGGGACGCCAAATGTCGGGGCGCTCCGCCGGGGTCCCGACAGTGCCGGGAAGCGAGGTTCCCTTCTACCTCCGAAGCCCGCGAGGAATGGATGAACACTCAGGAATCTGATGCAGTTTTAAAAGGCTTTACTTATCACAGGTTCAGGCATACAAATCAGCAAAAGGAAAAACCCGATGCTTAGGATTCCAGGTTAGAACCCCAGCCACGTGTAGGCCAAGATGGCGACCACCACGTGTAAAGGCTTTGGGAAAGGAGAAGAAAAACTTCCAAGCCTGGCGAACCGCTCACAGCGAGCAAAAGCCCCCAAAGAAGCGCGGGAGAGTGAAAACCGGCTGGTTTATACTCCTGCAACTCAGACCTTCCTCCCATTGTTATGGAAAGCAGGGAGTGTTAAATGTCCTTAGATAATCTCTCCCTGCACCTCCCTACCTCACTCCTTTAGTGTGCTAATGCAGCGGCCCTTAAAGGAGTCCTGCAACACTCTCC